>VXAD01000990.1:1221424-1287715 GCA_013399195.1 Dicrurus megarhynchus
TTATCTCTCCTTGCCGGGCAGCAGCAGTGGGTGAGGTGGGGCACGGCCTGCCCGGAGGAGCTGAGGGGGCCTGGCCCGCCCGAAGCAGGGCTGGGGGGGCCCAGGCCGCAGATGGAACAGGGCCGCTCCAGGGTGGTCTCCTGGCCGGCCCGAAACACGGCTGGGGGGGTTCTGGGCCGGGCCGCGCCGAGCAGGGCCTGGCTGGGCTGTGCCCTGGGCCCTCCCAGTCACCTGTCCGAAAGCCGGAAGTCAGAGAGAGAGATCTTCCCGGGCTCTGTTCGTTCTTAATGTGGATCACAGAGGCGTACCAAGCTTCTTAAGTGGCTTAAAGAAGTTGTCAATATTCAAACTAGCCAGTTGATTGGTTAGGTCAGGTCTAGAGGAAGCTGTAAGCACCTCTTTCCAAAAAGATCACTTCCGAGGCTGAAGGAGTCTTCCTTAAAAACTCAAACTATGCTAACACATGATACCTTCCTAAGTGTACCTAACTGTCAGAACATGGATAAAAATTCATAATACAGGGATTTTTGAGGATTGTCATACCTGAAACACATACAATTTATAAGAGAAATCTCTTCAGTGCAGTTAACCTGCTTGTGTGCTTTTATTGGAAACTAGATTAAATTCACAACTGTCTTTTTCCGTAGAAGCTGAACTATCTTGTTTAGACAATCTTGCTGTTTTTAAAGAAAGTAATTTATCCAAACTTAAAATGAAGAAACAAAAAATCTCAAAGCTCTTCCCAAGTTCCTTCATATGTAATGTTTTAACAAAAGGTGATCTTTAGCAAAGAATTATTATTGCAAAATAGTGCAAGAAATGCTTTTTTTCTTTTCTATGAGAAAATAGCATGTTTTTCATTATTTTTCCACTTTACAACCCATTTCAAGAGGTTATATTCAGTTGAAAATCTGACATAGAACGGGTGTGAAAACCCCAACATATTCAACTGTATCTAACAGAGGTCTTTTCCAAACTTGCATCTTGGCAAAATCACCTTGCATAGCTTGCAGCTTCATGTTAAAAGCAATGTAGAAACCAAGCTAATTTGGAAGGGGGAAGATCAGATGTCTGCCTTGTCCAACCTTTGGCTTTCGTGCTAAATATCTATTTGTCTCTGCTCACAGTAGATTTTCTATCAGTGCTTTGAATTAAATCTGTGGTACTGATGTTTTTCTTTGTTTCTTCTTGAGAAAGGATATGTTCTTAGGAATCTGATAGGACTTTCTTTTGCCACTAGGTCTGGTGTATTCCTGGGGTCAAATGTGGGCTTTCTGGTTTGCCTGTAAGTAGCCTCTGTTTGGCTGATCATTAACACTTCTCTTAGAGGAGACTCACCCAGTTTCTTGTTTGCAAGATGCGCAGACAGATGGGACACCAGCCTTCTTTTTGTGTTAGCTTTAACACATGAAATATGGTACCAGATCAGATGAGTTATCCAGTGATCTGCTCCCAGAAAGGGCCATTTTCAGACATTTCAGAGATGAGTGTAAGGTTTTACATTCACATGTGATGAATGCATGCAAAACAACTTCTTTAAAGAAGTTAAACCAAGGGAGGCAATAGCTGGTTGCTGTACTGCACACTCAGAGTTTATATCCTCCAAGTTATTTTAAATCAGTGTAAGGTTCACCTTGAGCCATCATGACTCCAACAGAGACACAGATCCTGAAATATTTCAGTGTCTTTTCAATACTGAATGTTCTTTAAGAATATGGATTAAGTGGAGAATGGTTGGAGTGAGAGCCCCATCTGGTACCAATGCACTTACATAAATGCTTAAGTGCTTGCTGTTATAGCAGGAGATGAGCATCTTCTATCCCCCAGGACACATGTTTCCATGAAAGCATATGCAGGTATAAACTCAGAGTGACATGTGCCTGACTTTCCTCAATGCCCTTAGTGGCTGAGGACGGAGTCACTGAGCATCCACTGCATATCAGGCTTCTGTCACCCTTTTTCCCCACTGAGCAGTGAATGAGAGCTCAGCCGTGGCCTTTTGTGGGCAGCTGAAATCGTGGCTGCCCCTGCCTGGCAGCCGCAGATGCATAGCCCTAATTTGGGAGTGAACTAGCACCATTTTTCTTCTTTTTTTCCTTCTGTCCCCTGTCTGTCATGTCAAGATCCTACTTCCAGAAGGCAAACTGTTCCCAAAACACCTGCAATCTGACCCAAAAGTTAACTGTTCCCTAAATGAGAATCAGAAGACTCCTCCATAAACCAATCTAGTCTCTGAGAGCAGGTATCCAGAAAAAACATCCACCCTTCCTCCTAGATATCAGATACAAGTATATTTATCCTCCGAGACAGAGATACCCAGTTAATATGCTCATCCATGCAGATAATAATGAAGCACTAAAAGAGACAGATAGTCACAACAAATAGGAGTCCAGATCTTCCTTGGGTGTAATCTGGGCTTGTTCTTTTGAGAACAAGGTGGTGGCAATATTTTATGCTAGCTGAGAGACTGGTCTGTAAGGACATGCAGCAATATACTTCCTGTGGGATTGTAGTCAGAGAACTGCACATATTTGTTAGCAGTATCTTTCCATTTGGACTTGACTGGATTTATTATAATAAAGTATGTCTTGGGCTGTGTAAAAAAGGGAAGCAGCAGTAGTCTCATCTTTTAAACAACCATCTTCTATTATTGTTATAATATTGTATTTTATGAATGTGTCCACAAGCTCTTTGCTTGTTAGAAGCAGTTACTTTTATCAAAAGGTTTTATATTGGCCCTGGAAATGTTATTTTTGTGCATGTGGTTTTTTCCTAAGAAAAACCCTAAGAAGTGAGATCCCCATTAAATACAACATGAAAATTGTATTTCTGAGTTGCATAAAAGCCATTTTCATAGGGAAGAAACACTTCCTTTTAATGACATGCCACAATCTGAATCATCATTCACTTTTGTAGTTTCATTAAAAAAAGACTTTTCTGAATAGCTTTTTCCTTTTTTTTCATGAGGTTTTCCTCCTTTTTTCTATTCCCACTGGTTAAGTATGATTTTCTAAATTGTGCTTTTTAGGTGCATAATTTTCAGAATACCTCCTTAGTATTTTGAGTTCAGCTCTGCCTTTTGTTTCAGATTTTGATTTCCTTTTATTATTGTTCCTGCTATTATTATCACTGAAAGTGTGTGGGATGCTCAGCACTCAGCAATGAAAAAGGTTAAATATCTTACAGCCTGAAGACCAGATTTTCCTGGCTTTTTCTTTAAGCTGGTATATTTTTTATGCCTCTTGGGGTAATGCATTTTCAAAATGAATGTAATATTTTACTGCTATTTTACATGGTGTTTCGCAGGCGAACATCTCTCTGTGCTCGTGCTCTGGGCCAGCTGGATGCTGCTCAGCTGTGCTGGGGAAGACATGTATTTGTGGTGAGCACAGCCCTTGGCCTAAGCTAACCACCATCAAGCTGAGAGGAGGGACATGGGCTCATGCCCAGCAGGCACAGCCTTGGATGTCTGCATCGATGGGGGCTGTGCTCACCTCAGCCTGCCCCTGTGTCTTGGTTTGAGACAAATTATGAGGAGACGTCCGAAATGAATGGGTCCTCTAATAGAAGACAGGTTTCAACAGCCCCTCCTCCACCAGGTTCGGGAAGAAATTTCTTGGAGGAAAGTGAAAAAAAGCTGTTTATATAACAAGCAGGGTGTGCACAGGCACGAGAGAAAGAATAATGTTGAACAATAAAGCCTCTCGCTGTGGAGAAGACCTGGTAGAATCAGTCTTTTCTGTAGGTGTGGCTCTGCTCTCTCTGGAGCTGGGGTGTGGTGTGGGACCCTCCAGGCCGCAGTGTGGGGCCTCCCAGTGATGGTGTTCTGGACTGGACCTGAACTGTTCCAGGAGAAAAAAGGACAGTCCCAGGAAAACTGCTTGCTTCAGCTAACGAACAAGAAACTGACAAAAAAGCAAGAGAATGCACCTCTCTGCCCTGCTGCACAGCCGAGAGCTGGGGAGAGAGCGAGCGAGTTATCTGTTTTTGAACACAGCTGCCAAAGGAATTCCGCCGCCTTCCCCCCCTCTCTCTTGGATCTGCCTTAAAGGCACAGCCGGACAATAGGGAGTACAGTATCACACAGTCACCCCAGGACACCCTGGCTGCATGAATGGATCCACAGTCAGGCTGTGACCAGCCTGGGTGAAATAGGCTCAGTTCTGCTTCAAGGAAAACTGTGATTTGGCAATTGATTTTGGAAGGCAGAGCCTCCAAGGTAAGTCAGGTTGAAAGGCCAGATCCTTCTTGGCTTCAGGATTGACCTGGCGGGATGTGTGATGCAAGAGTCTTCACTACAGGGGGCCCAGATCTCCGGACCATGTCTCACACTACTGTTGGTGAAGGCTTGGGAGGGTGAAGAGGAAAATGTGCTACTCTGCTCCTGAGTTGTCCTGTCCCAACTTTTCCCTGCAATTTAAGCACGATTCATTGCATATACAAATGAGAAACAGTCATCTGGAGTTTTCATGCTTTCTGTGTTTGTCAAATTATATTGAAGACTGTTGGATTCCCAGCAAGACAAATGCCTTAAGGCTGTAAGCTTTATTTACAGAAGAAATGTCTTAAACCACAGGAAAATATTCTGATCTTTGGGTTTTTTTAAGGTAACTACAGACTAAGCAGGTGGACTTCATTTCAACTCTTTTAATAGATTTCTACAATGAACACCGTGCTAATTATACAGTAGTTATCCAGCATTAATGAAGTTATACAATGAGATTTGCAACATTAACTTTTAATCTTGTTTTCTGTAATGATTTTTCTTCCCTAATGGAAACACATACTTACCTAAGCAGGTTTTTTTGACCGTTATTTTATAATTAAACTACGAGTTCCACTTGTTGTAACTCCAGCCTGAGCAGGCATTAATATACCTGGAAAGAGTGGATGTATCCTTAAAACTCTTTTAAATTTCTAACCTTGAATAATTCGTCTCTGATGCTTTTCTTAATTATAATCCATTCAGAATAAAAGAGGATGAATTTTTCCCCTTGAGCAAAGACAGGATAAATTCTAACATATCTGCTCTATATAAAGATTTCTTTTTCATTCTGCCAAAGTGAATACTGCATCCTAAACTACTTCATCGTTCATTAGTGTACAATTAGACGCATGTTCACTGGTATGTGCTGCCTGCTTTGGGCCATTCTGGTGATGCAAAGCAGCTGTAAACTCAATTTAACAGCCTGGTTAATCCAGGTTTACAGCTGTTTTGTGTGGCTGTTGAGGAGTGATGTGTCTGGGGGTGTACTGGTAAATCTGGCCTGTCGAAAAAGAAAGAACTTGCATTATTATTTTATCACTTCTCTGTCATAAAGCAGCCTTTGCAAGTTTTTGTTTGATAAGACCTTGTTCTCCACTTCGTTAAATGGCTTTATCACATTTTCTAATTAAAACAGAGGAAAAGCATCTCATAAAACTAGAGTTTAAACAAACTATATATTAAAGAAATATATTTAGTAGAGAGCATGGATTAGGAATGATTCCTAATTACAGCAGAGAGATTATATGACACAGAGACTATATTATAACACAGGAAAAGAAGGACACCACCCCATACCCCCAGGTATTCCCAATGTAGCAGCATTCTCCTTGCCTGAGAATCACAGAAAGCCTCTGTACTTCACCCTGGCAGCCTCTATCTCATGTTGATGGTGCAGACCCATGGAGGTAACCAGATGGCCATGATATGCCATGAGGACCGCACCTTCCCAGGCATGGCTTGTCACAGTTCTTCTGCCAGAAAGGGGTGTCTGCACGGCTCCTGAAAGGGATGATGACTTTTCACCCAAAGTCCCCTTCCTTGTCCATTGTGAACCCTTAAAAAGGGACACCTAAGGATCAGGTGAAAGAGGATTTCAGTAGCTGTCTCTAGTCTGCCAGGAAATCCCACTGTGCTGGTGTCACAAATATCAGTGTGAGAAGCTTTCCCGCTTCCATGGCAACATCAGATGACAGTGGTGTATGACACAGTTTGAAAGAAAATCACAATCAAACTTCTACTGAAATCAAGAAAGTTCTGTCCTTTCATGTTTTCCCTTTAATTCTTCATCCTTCTGTGCTTGATCAGGGCTTTGCCTTGCTGTGTTCCCTGCACTTGCCATATCATTTACACAACTTATTCTCCATCTCAGTCTTTTATTAATTCCTCTGTTAGCAGTCAAATATGTCTAAGCAAAATATAAGTATACCTAAATCCAAACCTGATTCAGAGCAAGCAATCAAAAATTTAAGAGCTTTTTCAGAATTAAATTCCTTAAAATCAAAGGGAACTGGCAATATCAGCCCATCTAGCTCAGCTTGACTTTGCTATCACTATGCCTGGGCCTCTTTAATGCCTGTTTGTAATGTGATTCTTGGTTTCCCTCCTCTTCCATTCCCATTTCTGAGTTCAATTGAAACTCTGGGGATTCATTAGAGCAAATCATCATCAATGGAAAACTCTGGTGCATAAGGGAGATGCAGATCAAACAAAAAGCTTGGCTCATTGGGGAGAACAAGGAAGAGTATTTTCTGGCTGCAAGTGCTATCACGCACAAAGCTGGTCTAACTGGATGCAGAAATAAATGCAAACATAAAGTATTTAATTTATATTATTGTGATGGGGAGATTCCATAAAAATTGATCTTTCCCTGGAGATATATTGATTTGCAGAACCTCTATTTTTCCCAATAGAAAATCTTTCCCTAACAATAGTTTTCATCAGCCATTTTCATGCTTTTTGCAAAGAGCAAACAGGTCTAAAACACAAAAGTGTTTGATTTCAAATTAAGGTAAAATAGTGAACTAAACCGTGAAAATATTCAATGTTTTCTTTCTCCTACTATCCCTTTGTCCAAGCTTACATAGCAATGGTGTGAACGGGGCTAAAATCAATGGAATTCCATGCTTTACGCATGCATGCCAATTCTAGTGGAAAGGACACTTCAGTGCGTTATCTGAAGTGATGGAGTGTTGTAAAGTTAGATTAGACTGCAATCAGGCTCTTCTCCTGTTTCTCAGTGTGCAAACAGATGGAGAGGAAGACAACCACTGCCTGTACAAGTGATCTGTCTCCACACACCAGCGGGCAAGTGGCAGTGAGGACTGCAGGCACTTAGGAAAGAGGAGGTTTGTTCCCAGCAGATCAGACCAGAGCTGATGTATGGTGAGAGATGGGGCACTGTCCACCCCAGCACCATCCACTCACTGCCAGTTGCACCGGTGGCTTGCTCTGCCTGTTTCTGATCCCATCGCAGCCAGGGACCGTGAATGGCTAAGGGAAGTGGAGGGGAAAAGGGAGCAAAAAATCCTCTTTAATGTTTACAGTGTTAAAACCTAAATGAATACTTCTGTACCTACCACCTTTTCCAGAGCTAAGGGGCTGAAGGGCCAAGCAAAGCATCCTGTAGGGAAGTCTGTAATGTGCATCCCCACTGGAACTGATGGTACCATGTCTTCCAGGGAGGTCATTTGGCAGCACCTCATGCTTTTATTCCTCAGTTGCCTTTTGAGATTCACCAGCTGCAGTACTATTACCATGTAGTTCTTCTACAGGCCAATAAAAATCCTAACCATCTTCATTTTCAGAAATTACATTGCCATCAGTGTTGCTTCTAGTGCCTTTTAACCTTGCTGACCCATTTTCTTTTGGTAGCAAAGGGACTATTATCTCTCTCCGTACCTCTACCAATGCATAACTACCTCTACTATTTTCTCTATCCTGCATTTTTCTCCAATTTCCTTTTTATTCTATTAGGTGTCATCAAAACTCTCAGATGTAGGCATAAAATAACTGAAAAAAGAAAATCTTCTCTAGACCCATATGCAAGTTTCATTGACAACCACAATGTATTTGGTGTAAAAAAAGGTGTTCTCTAAATTCAGGTTCAAATAAAAGATCCACACATTTTTCCTCACACCAAGGAACCACTTCTCTAGTAGCTGTTAAGGGTGGTTAGTTCCTATCCTGCACTGTAATGCAAAGGGTGCATTCCTGGTTGAAAATTTTGTAAAAGAAAAGGAATCCAAACAATGATTTTACTCTATGTAACTAACATTTGTTTCTTACATCTAACTGTCCTGTCCTGTCACAGAAAAATCAGTCACTCACTGAAAAGCAGAGAGGAATTCTCTCTGTGGCCACTCCAAGCTGAGACACATACATTTGCCCATCAGAAAATCCTACCTTCTTTCCCTTTTTTGCCTGATTTCTCTGCAAAACACTATGAACAAAAGAAAAGCATCTAGTCACCTGGCTGGAGAGCCTAGGTCCTTTTTCATCTTCATTTTATTTTTTGAAATATTTGTTCAGATCTGATTTGAAGTGTTGGTGGAGAATGATGTGACTGTATCTGTCATACTACCAAATAAACAGTCTCCCCAGACAGATTGAAAGAAAGGTGTTATATTCCCAGTAGTACTTTTAACAGTGGGGTAGATGTGATGCTTGGTCTCAAAAGAAGCCCAGTGCTTAGCCACACCTTTCCCTCTGGAACAGAAAATGTGGTCAGCCCTGGCAACATTGTACTGTGTCGGTCATTAAATATGTGCACAAGTTCCAGTAATACTGTCAAACACAGTGGAGTGCAGTTGCACACTTGCAGGCATCACACTGTCTGTCTGTCCTGACTAGGACAATTTGTGGGGCAGCGAATCTGTATGTGCTTGGCATAGCAATTCAGACACTTGAAACAGCCTCCCTCTGCTTTCCCATATCCACCAAGGAGTGGTTATTTTCTAGACTTTGTGAAGACACTATCTTACAGGGAAAATTTTTCATAGACATGTCTCATCCATCTCCTTCCTTCCTTTCCCTAACTGCAGCTACTGTCTCTTACATCATATACCCACTGTGTATTTCACTTCAAAGCTTATTGAGCAAGTTGAGACCCAGCCCCATGTCTGGAGAGTGGGACAGTCTTGCCCCAGTGATGCTGGCAGGCAGACTGGTTTGTTCTTACAGAAGCAGTGTAAACCATTTGCTTTCCTCCAGGCAATTATTCAAGAGAAGTGATGACAGGCCCAGGAAAAATGTTTCTGTGTCAGGAAGGTAAACATTACATGCTTCCCAGGCAGCTCCCTCTGCCTTCCCCCTTGGCACATGCCAAGGCTGTGTCACAGCCTGTTAAAACACAACACATCTTTAGATGTTTCTGTCCTTTTTGCTGCACATTGGCTTCTGTATACCTGTTATATTTCCAAAAGCCAGAAATAATCAAGGGCTTGTCTCTATCATGCGGCAAGAGATGCAGAGAGAATTGTGCTGTCTTTTTGCAGCTCTGGTAGCAGTTTTTTTGCTTCCCAAGGGAAAGAGAAATGAATGTCCTGCAGAGGGAAGGATGGTCTGTTGAGTTGTTTAAGGGCTGACAATCAAAGGTATTTGGTAATATTGAAAAAAACTTAATATGTTAATCTAAAAGAGGGAAGTTTCCACAGTACTGTTTTGTCTCTGATGTGCTCTATCTTGCTCTTTAAGCCTTTGTGAGAGAGAAGATTTCTCAAACTCATGATGACCAACAACAAGATATTCAAAAAAGGCCAGCTTTCTTTCTTACCAAATTATGAAAGTTAATTGCACAGAGTATTAGAGACTCCAAAAACTCTGGATGTCACAATAGGAAGGATGAAGGACTGTACATGGTGGGAAGATTGGATTCACTGAAAATCATATTGCAGTCACCAAGTGTGTGGTTGGTGGCATTGGGATCACGATTGCTTCCAGTACAGCATGCCAGGTTCTGGAGAAGGATGAAAGGGATTAAATAATTTCTAGGGGGTTCTCATCTGTTTGTTTTGCTGCATTCCAGAATTTTCCATAGCAGCAGAGAACACTACAATTTCTCCAAGCTAACTTATAGACGGTATAACTGGAAATAAAGGGTAACTGGAAATTTTCAGTAAGGAATTTCTAATTCCTAAAAGCATTAAATTTCCACCTAAAAGTTTATCTAGGGATGGCTTTTTTTTCAACTAACTGTTCTTTGTATTATTAAGAAACATGGTGTTAGACAATTCTGGCATTTGCACCTTTTTAATGTCTCATTTGGCATCATTCTCCCCCACTGCAATATCCTAGCCAATCTCTATATGTTAATGGCTACTAACCCTCTAGCCACATTTGTCATTCTATTCTAATTTCCTTTGTAATTATGCTTATCTTACGATATTAAGAAGCAGAAATATGTTTGCAGATTTCAGTGAGGAATCATAATAAACAGATTCTGCATTTACCTCACAGATGATATCTATAGCTTGATGCAAAGTCCTTGTCTGTTTGCCATCACCAGTCCTACACTTACACCTTGCTTGGAGCCTGGCCCAAAGCCTGCTAATGTCAGTAGAAATCTTTCTAATTATCCTGTTGATGACCTGTGGTATGATTCAGGAATTAGCAGCAGGACATGCTACAGCCCCACGGCTATTAAATGTCACCTCACACAACTTTGCTTGCCCAGAGCTTTGCCTTGTGTAGGGATACCATTTCTCTTTGCAGAAGACACTCCTTTCTCAGCGGGGCTTGGCAGATGCTCTGAAGCCCTGAGCAAATGAAATCTTTCTTGCCTGGCTCCTTGCTCACACACTCTGCTAAAGCTCTCCTGGCATTGGTACCACCCAGAGATGTTCCTTTTCTTGAGATGCTGATTTTAATTCTTGTTACCCTCCTCCAGATAACCTGATTAATTAATTTGCATTTTCGCTTGGGCAAATCTAATGGTGGGTTTTTAAATTTTATTTTTTATTATTTTCATTTTCTGCTGTTTTCAGTATTTCTTGGGGAAAGCTTGTCGTTGCCCTCACAGGGAGTCCAGGCAAGTAAGAATAGCTTTTGTAGTTCCTATTAATGAATTTTACCAACATGCATCCTGTAAGGGAGTAATGAAAGAAAAACATATGACATATACTCCTAACTTTCATCTAGACAGAGTGAAGAGACAACTGTGTCATAGCCAAAATTTAAGACTGAAAAATATCTTTAATGATCTGAAAAACTGCCAGGCTAAACTGAATGAGCTAGACACCACTTTTGCAGAAGAGGGCTATATTATCTATTATCTTAAAGAAAGGAGATAAAATTCATGTAAAAGGGAACGAACAAAATTATTACCAGAGATAATTAAATGAAATACTAAAATCTTCTTTGTCATGGCTCAAATTCTTGGAATAATTTATCCTATTCAAATGTACAGCACTTGGTAGAGTCCATAAAAAAGGGCAGTCTTTAGTGTTGAAGGTTTTTTCCTCTACAGGCCACAGAGTTTTCCACAGGCACAGTGGAATGCTCGGTCTTGTGCAGGAACAGTAAATACAGTGGTCGTCAATACAGTTCTTACCTGAACAATGTGTCACCCTAATGGTCCTTCTGCAATCTGGAAAACACAGAAATGTTAGGAGAGGCCCCTAAGGACAGCAGGTGAAGATTTCTGTTGTTCCTATAGGAGTGCAGCGAGTATCATTACACATTATTTGCTTGGGTTTTTTTTAGTAATTTATAAATTGTTAGTACATAAATTTACAGATATAGGTAAGGTGGCATTAGTCCTTATGCTAGCTGTCTGTGGGACAGAATTGCTGTGTGACCTGGTAATGTCACTTTGTCTCAGGCCAAACTTTTGAAGAGCAAGGTCTTCCATTATCTTTCTGTTTCGTGTGTATTGATTATCTTCCTACAAGTGCAGGCAAAGGACAGCTAAAAGGAGAGGGGGAAAACATTACCTTTGATTTTGAGATTGGTTGTTAGATGGAGTAATAATATGGGGAGCCAGATTTTGGCCATCATGCTCAATCGTTAAAGTTTTACATAAAGCTGCAGTGTCAGTGAGAATCGTTTCATTGATGCAGCTGAACCCTGAATCAGAGGGAGTGAGTGCATGGCTCACACCATTTTTACGTAAGTGTCTAATTTTGTTCCCAGGTTCTGCATGGAAAAGGAAGTGACTGACCCATCCTTCAGCCATGGAAGTCTGCAACTGAAGCAGGTGCACAGCCTACACAGAGTAAATTTTGCCTTTTTGCCAGGGCAAGTGACTCTGTGTTCATATCTGGTATAAAAAAAATGGAGCAGGGAAGAAAATGAGAGCAGAGAGCCACAGAAAAGCTACCTAAGGATTTAAACAGTTTCTGACATGGGGAGAATACAAAGTATCAAAGATTACTTGTTTAATGCACCCACATAAATAATTTCAACAATAATTATTTTGTAAATTTTGAGGCTGAATTTCAAATGACAGTCCCAATCTAACACCTGCAGTTACAATCACTTGTATATGCAGGTACCTGATTGCATCTGTAAATCAAATAGTTAGATGTTCAAATACCTTCAGGTGTGCCTGAAAAATTTCAGACACAAAAATGCAGTCCTTGCTGAGGGCATGCTGGATGTTTGACCCTGCATTTCTCTTTGATGCCTCTAGTGAGGAAAAAAACCTCCTCAATGCTATAAAAACTTAAAAATTCTTCCTTCCAGGACAACGTAGCATGAACTCAGAAAAGAGTTTCATCATGACAAAAGAGAACCCATCTTTTAATATTTTTTAGCAAATCTTCATCATAAATAGTAGTTGTGAGTGTCAGAGTGAAAGGAAAGAGAGCATGCAGAAATCCTAAGAAGAAAGATATCATAACCTTTAGAATTTTGTATTAGTTTTTATGATATTTTTTCTACACATCTTCAGCTGGTTTTCCAACCTAGTAAAACTGGAATATTCACTATTAAAGTTCAGACTTTGTTGAACAAGTACTATTAACTTAATTACTGTTTTCTGGAGAATGTTCTGAAATTTAAGTTTAGATTGTTTTGGTTTGGAAGGGACCTTAAACATCAGATAATTCCAAAACTGAAAAGAATTGTTCTTAAAATACCTTTTCACATCTTACCTAATTTTATTTATTCATTTTTTCCCCAGAAAGTGAAATGCTATTTTTCTGTTTCTTTATTTTAAAGTGAAGGCACTTGGATTGGGTTTCTTTCCTCATGCAGGCATTTCCCTTATATTTCATCTTGCGCTTGAACAGTTTTCAAAACATAAGATGATTTTCAATAAAAAAAGCTATGACTATCAAAGTTGAAACAAGGTTTGAGGTAAAATATTTGATGGGAAAATTTTCACTTTGAAATGCAATTATCAGTAATTAAATTCATGAGTGTTTTCATGGCAAATTGATAACTTGAGTTACACATGATTAATTTGCACAATTCACTAGAAACTCATCAGAAATAAAAAATGTTACAACAGCATGAACTTTGTGTAGGGGATTCAGAGTCAAGGTGGTAAGATACAAATTTTATGCTAATATTATATTTTCACCAATCATTTCTGACTGATATGTAAGGATAGTGTCTGACTAGTAAGGATATTTTCTTATGAAGTGCTAGGATAGCGGAGTTTATATAATTTCTATTCCTTCACTTAAGCAAACAACTGCAGAGTTACTGACACGTGCATGCCTTCTTTAAACATCACAACAAATCATTTTTATCCATACAGTGGAAAGACCTTGCTGTCAACATACTCCAGGCTTTGCACTCTGATAGAGATCTGTAATTACAGGAACCTTTCAGCTTTTTAATGGTGATGCATTCTTTGTTTATTTTTCATACCTTTGGTCTACAACAGCTGCTATCAAACTGTCATCTGCAGATCATTAGGAAACATATGGCAAAATGGGATTAATTTTGTCAGGAGCAATTGTGGCTAGTGACATTTTGGCTAAGAAGGCAAAAAATAAGCATTAGCACCAACTCCTCCAATATGCTGGAAAGCAACAACAACAATTTCACAGTGTTATGGGGTTCTGTGTTACTGCATAGTGTAATGTCTCATCCCCATCTTCTCTTTCCAAGATCACTGAACCTCTGTAAAGTGTATTCATGGGAGAATATTTCCAATCCATATGCTGTAGGGCTGTGTAATTCTATAACATTACTGAAAGTTTGAATTAGAAATGAAAATATTGTTTGTCAATTACATATTCTTAGCTGTAGCATGGTTCTTTTTTCACCAGATGTATTTTAGCATAAGGCAAAATAAAAGGAACCATCTCTCTAAAGTATGTGCCTTGTATTTAAATATTTGTGAAAACAACCATTAAGTGAGGAGCAGCAGATGCAATGGCAAGCTATCTTAGCCAAGGCAGTTTGGAAGAGATCACAATACCAGGGGATTTCACAGAGAGGTTCTTCAGTCATTTTAGTAGAAGTTCACCTTGAAAGTGTGACCTAAGCACATGCAATGCAGTACTTTGTTAATGAACCTACACACAACTTGAAAAAGTAACTGTGCAAACCATAATCAGCTCCATCCATTCACTGGACTGTTAAGCTTGAGACATAAAGATGAACATCTGAATGTCATAATTATGTCACCAGTAGTTATTTTACCAGGAAAATCCAGCTACCTTAGATGTCCAATGAGTTTCTATGCTTTCTATGTACTAAAATGCCAACAGTAATCCTTCCATCCTGATAACTTCTGCAATACTGTGAATTATTTGGTGTAGCCAAAACACAGATGAATTAAACAAATATGAAGCTAGTGGTAAGAGAGAAAGAACCACTGGATCCACTTAGCTGATATGTATCCTGCAGATGCTACAATTTCACCTTGTTACTTTGTTGTTCATTGCAGCTAATCTGTGCTGGACTAAAGTACGTTACTCATTAAAGGGAAAAAAATATAACAACATCAACAAAAAAGGATTCTGACAGATCAGACAGGCAGTACTGGAGTGAAATTGGAGGGCCAAAGGTGGTCCCATCTCATCCAGGCACCCATTTTCTGCAGTGTTGTCTGCCAGGGACAAAGCAATTCCTAAAACATTGCAGTGCTTAACTGGTCATGTTAAGAGAGGCTGAGATCACAGGCAAAAAGGGCACCGGGAAATGCAACCTCTTTGGTAGACTTCTTCTTGTAACCTTCCCACACATCAGAGGCAGTGTTGCTGAATAGCAGTTGTTGTGTCTGTTTCTTTCAAAGGTGACCTGTCAGTGGCACGCATGAAACAACAGTATTTTCAAAGAAGTCTGAAATCTGTGGGACAAGGTATTGATTCTTGATGGTAACAGCCTTAGAGCCACCCCCAGCCAGTTCTGATTCTCTGGATCTACCAGACAATTCTTAACCCACTTAAAGATGCTTTATTGTTACTGCACCTAATAACACATATTATGAACTCCCTAATACTGAGCACCTTATTGAAACGTTCATCCTATACCTAGCCTTCCACAGGTCTACAACCACACAAACTTTAAGCACCTGTATTCACAGCTGCAGGTGTTTTTACTGTGTGTTTGGAACAGATGAGGCCGGAGTGATACCACACTGTGTTGTGATATTTTTTGTCCCATAAATTTTGTGTAAATGTTTTGATAATTATATATATATATGTCTATATATGTGTGTGCATGTGCAACAAGTCCCTTTGTTTTCTAGGCAGAGCATTAAAGTTGTCAAAGTATGTCCATAGGCATTGTTGTGTCATGCAATTGTTTAGTAGCCAAAGCACTTCAGTCAGGAAGTTTAGAGTTCCAGGTAACTATAAAGAAAATTTTAATGCTACCCCCCACCTACCCCCCTTTTTTCTTTGTGCAAGACTATCTTGTAAATTTGTTGACTGCCGTGCTTGAATCCTTATGGCAATTGCAGTGTTACTCAATTATGGGTAACAGCATAATGCAGCAATTTTGATTTAGCTGTACTTCAGTAAGGATGATGCCTACTACTAAAAGCTACATTCTGAAAACCCACCAAGTTAGTAAAAGTTCTTATGCGTACATGGAAGCTTCTCAGTTTCTTTACCACCTTTTCAGTGGAGTTTTTGCATGGTTAATACCTACCTATCTCTACAAACACTGTAGAAGCTGGATTTGACATTATGAGCCATTTCTAAGGGTATGTAGGATTCCAATCCTGGTGTAATGGTTGGGAATAACTACCTAAGATGTTGGTATTCTCTTTGAAAAAAAACCAAACTATGTCAGTGGAGAATGTTAATTTTGAATTTATCTGACTTCCTACCCCCACTTGGTTTACAGTTATATTTTTTTTTGTACCTGATTAAAAAGATCAGGTTTTTTGGAAGTAAAATCCTAATCTTTCAAAGCAAAAAGAGTGCTGTAAGTACTTCTTCATCCTAAATGGTCTGTCTGTTTATTCTGTTTATGTGGGTGCCTTGGAAACAGCACAGGCCTCTCTTTTTATTTTCTGAAAAGGTGAAATGCTTTGGACTGGCCCAAATACTAAGGAACACAACTGGCCCCTGCAATTCAGGACACACCAGTTCAGGGCCCTCTCCTGCCTAAGAGGCCTGAACTCACATGTCAGTACCACGCCTGCTTACCAAGCCTCTAGCTCCCGCGGTGCAGGTTTCCCTTATTCTTTGCTCTCAAAACTCTTCCCAGCTGCATGCAGTAACAATTGATGAGGCCAGGGAGGGGCTGAGCAGGTCCCAAGTTTGGGATATAAGGCACAGCGCCAGGGTGCACTGTGCCAGCCCCCACACTCTGCTCCCGTGGTGGGCTAGTTATTTACTTGGTTATTTACCCAATGCAGAGCAGGTTCAGTAGGAAAAAGTCTCCCTTGTGAACTGAGCCAGACTGCTTGTGTGAGCTAAATAAAGTATGATTTTAATTTGTTTTTAAACATGCTCATATGAGTGAGACTAGTGTGTATTTTGGGAAAAAGACATGAGTATTATGTGTTTAGGTCTTGATGTGATAATGCTAGGTTTAAATATCTGTTGTCTTTGAAAGACAGATAAGATAAAAGGTATCTGGAAGATACTACAAAATCTTGCCAAGGAAATACCATTTTATACTATTGAAATTACTGGACATTCATGTTGATTGCAGACTTCTCTGAAAATCATTTGTTGGTGCTAAAATCCACACAGTTCTTTTTAAATTCTAGTCCGTGTTTCCTTACAAAAGTGATAGTAGGTTTCATATTTATGTCATATGTGCATCATATTTGCTAAGCTGTTGTGCATCCCTGTCTTGGAAAGGGTTCAGCTGTTGTTGAACAACTGGGATAAGTTATTTGAAAGTTACAGAAGGACTATATCCTACTTCTGTGTAAACTCAGATCAATAATAAGAGTTGGTGCAGAAGCAACAGATAAAATATTCAGAACAAAGAAGGTTTAGAGCAAAAGCCTATCAAGTGTGACATCAGTAAAGGTGAGATTTTAGGCCTTCCCTGTACAGAGCTGAATGAATTGGATTATGCTCAGGGGAAAACTCTACAATAGGGACCTGTCTTCAGATAGCTCTGATGCTACCAGGCTGTAATAGCTACATTTCCTTCCTGTCCCAGTACACAAATTCTGTTCAAAACCTGATTTGGATGATTGCCCGAAATAAAACCATCTCTTAGGCTCCTCCACCAAATAAAATCCATTTGTTAGTTGTGTGAGAAGAAGGGCTGTTTATGCTACCTTTTATTAATACCCAAATTGAGTGCCTTAATCAAAAGTGCAATGCCCTGAGGTTATGCTATATTCAGTGGAGTTATTCCTGAATAGATCACAGTTTTACTGTGTCCAGAACAAGAGAGATATGGAGCATAGGAGAGCATCCACCAAAGGGCCACTAAGATATGTAACAGACTGGGACACCTCTCCTACCTTAAATAAGGTTAAGAGAGTTGGGACTGTTCAGCCTGGAGATGAGAAGGCTCAGGGGGTAACTCATCAGTGTATGCAAATATCTGAAGGAGGGTGTAAAGAAGACAGAGCCAGGCTGTTTTCAGTGGTGCCCAGTAACAAGAGGCACTGGTACACACTGCAACACAAGACATCAGGAAACGCTTTTGCACTGTGAGAGTCACCCAAAAAATGGCACAGGTTACCCACAGAGGTGGTGGAGTACCCCTCCTTGGAGATATTGAAAAGTTGTGTGGATGTGCTCTTGGGCAGCCTGCTCTAAACGACCCTGCTGGAGCAGGGGTTTGCATCAAACGACCTCCAGAGGCCCCTTCCAACCTCAGCCAGTGTGTGAACCTGTGATCCTATGATACTGTGAAAAATTGAAAATAAACATTCATATATTATTAATGCACACGTCGAGAATCTCTGTCAAATGTCAGTTGAACTCTTTTCTTGAATTCTGATAAGCACTTGGCTTTGCTAATAGAAGAGTTAATCTGTTACAAGGGTCAACATTGGAGCAGAACAGAAAGCCTAATGAGTTTTCCTACTGAAAAAATTCTCCCTAAGTTTAGAAAAATTTTATACAATTCTAATATATTTATTAAAAATCTTTTTATAAGCACTTATAGGTGAAGTTTCCCTGTGATAAGTGGGGAATTAGAAATGAAACATGATACTGACACCTAAGAAGCAGCTACACCTAAATTGTTTGATTTCTTTCTCTGTGACATTACAGCTACCTAATCAAGGAGAAAAATTCCTATAACTCAGAATCCCACTGGAATGATAGCTCCATATGGTATTTATCATTGCTGAGTACAAGACCAGCATACTACATGGAATTTACTGCAATTTAATTTATTAACTTAATTTTTAGGAATACCAACAAATATGCACTTTTCTTCCCTATAGTTCTGATATAATATTTTTTTTAAGATCCCTTACTAAGGAATATCTGGTGATCAAAACAGGAGGTTGTAAGAAAACAAATCCTGTGTCTGTCTTCAGAGAGTTTTTAGACAAAAACATTTGACTTCAACAATGGTCTCATTGAAAAAAGCTGAGAACCAAAACACCATCTTGAAAAGGTTTAGCAACATTAAACTTTTACTAATTTCTGGTATTATTGAGCGGAATCATATTTTCCAGTTTCCAATAAAGAGTAGGGTAAATATACAATGGGTTATGGACATAAGCATCCTGCTCTTTCAATGTGATTAACAAACTCGTTTAACTTCTCTGTATGATTTTTTCATGTGGAACAAGATCTTTAGACCCACTGAGGACTGACTGTTGGCCTAGAAAATTTTGTGACTTGTAATTCATAAGGATAAACATTTGATTTACAGGTGGAAAAAAAGAAAAGAAGTCTGTTGGGGACTGAACTGCTTGCCCTTTATCAGTCTATGCTGTTCAGAGCATCTTGGACTGCTGCCATTGCCTGTGACATAGAAAAACTTGTCTGTGTTACTGATGTGAAGGATAAAATATTTAGAAAAATTGAATAACCAAGGTATTTTGAGATCATACCTCACAGGTAGCCTCCTGCTGAGACAACATGTCCTGGAAATAGAACAGTGGCATTGGCATAGCACTTTGTTTTTATGAGATGAAAGATGAATAAAAGAATGTGACTGCCCATTCATCCTCAAAATCTATCTTGAGAGAAGGTGAGATCCAGTGGGTCAGTGTCAGAAACTATAAATTTCAAGCTCAGAACATAACAAAAGTGTTTCAAACTAAGAAAACTCCTA
The DNA here is from genome assembly GCA_013399195.1 of Dicrurus megarhynchus. Lineage (NCBI taxonomy): Eukaryota > Metazoa > Chordata > Aves > Passeriformes > Dicruridae > Dicrurus > Dicrurus megarhynchus. The sequence goes on from VXAD01000990.1 coordinate 1,240,806, forward strand.
TTCCAAAATAATGACATGCTCATCTTTCCTTTGAGGTCTTTCCAGAGTAATATTTAAACTGCCTAAAATTTTCATGTTTCCTACTTTTACTTTGTCATAAAAGAGATTAATAAAAAACATAGATGATTTTAAAATTCATATTTTTTCCCTTTATTTTTATGGGAGATTAACAACAAAACTATTAACATAAAACAATTACAATGGGTACAAAAATAACTAATTTTTGTGAATTAATAGGGGAGTATGTCTGTCCTTCATGTCTGATATTGGGATCTGATATCCACATAACATTAATCCAGTGGTGGCTCAGATCTCTGAGTAAAATGCTATTACTACTGCTGTCACACAGCAAACTTCAATTGATTTTAATGGGACCAGGGTTCCCCTCCTGCAAATCTTTCCAAAAAATTGACAGCTAATTTTGGACAAACTCTAGAAATGTTAATAATTATTTCATACATTAAAAAATGAAAGAATTAAAAAGGAGTATTTTAAAATACTGGTTATGAGAAAGCAATTTTATCATAGGGTTTTTTTGGGTTTCTCTTTGCAATTTTTAACTACACAAACTGTTTTCAGCCTGTGCAAACAGAGAAAAAATGTTTTTCCCGCCATCCACTTAATTTTCTAGTTAAATGGAACAAGGCTTAAAAAGTACAATCAGAACAAATAATTAGGATTTTTAGGGAAGTAAAATTGTAAAAACAGTTTTGTCACAGATGTATTTCCAGAAACATACCTGATAAATCACATAAATGATAAATACATGATCCAGCTGATATAACTGACTACTTAGTACTTTTGTTCCTAAGAATGTTGAACTGGTTGTTTAAAGAGTTTCAGGTCCTTGGAAAATATGTATAAGAATCATATGACCAGAAAGCTTTTCATACAAAATAGACATTTCTTACTTACAACTAATATTTGCAGAAGTACTTAAGTTTAGAGTTGAGCGATATTTCAAGAGGTTGAGAAAGGCCTTCTATTTGTAAGTTTCTTAGAGGACCAATAAAGTATTCTTTTTTGAACATATCTACAGAAAAAATGTGCTGCTGATAAACAGAGTTGGCTACAGGCAGAGTTAATTGTACATTCTCTCCAATTCACAGATCAATGTTTCTGACCTAGAGGCTACTCAAAAGACATAAAAGTGAGGTTAGATACAAAAGCTGCCCCTTTAGAGTTTTCCTCTCACGCACACAGAGAGGTCGAAAGAGCTTTTTTGGACAGGGCTGCTGTCTGGTGTTCTGGAGGAGAAGGAAAAGCACTAACTCCATGCACTGGATAGTAAAGCTGCAACATGCTGGATATTCAGCCTATTCATCAAGAGGGAGCGTGACCCTTATTCGGAGTAGCAGCTCCTGTGTGGTTTGACTGCTCTACACTCTTAAAAGTCCAAGCCATTTTTTCTCTCCTTTACCAAAGAAGAGATCTCTCTAACTCTGTGTGTTAGCCTGTACTATGTCTGAAAAACTTAAACACCACTACCAGTAGACTTCCAGAAGCCACCTGCTTCAGCCAGCTTCCAAGTTAAGAGGCAGAAATTCTGGCAGCATCTGTTAATAATGTATAGCATTACTCAAAACCTTGGCCCCAGGTGAAACATATCGATGGGTACCACAACACAACGCATTTTCCATCTGCATGATTCCATATTTCCCAAATTCTCCATTCTCTTGTGATTTTGGGCTGCACAGGGCTGTCTGAGCTATTGTCCAGTCTTTTGTATTTTAACTGCCAGAATATTTTCTCAGTGCTGTGTAGAACTCCTTTTGGAAAAGCACCTGATGCCTTGTTCATTCTCCTCTCACCTCACCTCGAGTTCCCACTAATGCTGTTGTTGCCACCCACGTCTAATGGCATCCCCTCATGCAATCAGTGGCTTCCCAAAAACACGAGATGGTGATTTAAACCAGCCAACTTGGTTTGCTCTGACCCTCACAGGGCAGAAGGTGGAGGCAAAGAACCAGACAGCTGGGGAACCTGTGGGGAGCAGAGACATCACATTTATCTTTTCTACCCCAAACTTCTGTGGCTTGGAGGATGAGCCTCCTGACCCAGCCTACATTGGAGAGATTTCCACATGTGACAGAAAATCATTATTATAATTTTGGAATTTTCAATCCCTTCACCTCATTTCTCTACATGGTACTTAGAATTAAAATTTTGGAAAAGGTCAAAGTTAATAAAAATGTTCAAAAATATTGGGTTTTAATTATTTCTTCTTTTTTTTCTTCATTTGTTTGTTTGTGCTCTGTTTATTATCACTTGGGAAAGTCCCTCATGACACATAGCTTAAGCCCATGATACCCCCACAAAATAAGGCACACAATAAACCCCCTGAACAGTTGCCAGCACCCAGTTACAGCCTCAGACCAAGCTTGCAACAAGCACCGGGTCACTGTTGCCACCATTACATCCAGATAATTTGAAGTCTTCCATTTGTGGTGTGCCAAAGAGGCTGAAGATCTTGTTACACTTTTAGTTAAGTACATGCATTTCCAAAGACTAGAACTGAACTTACATGTATTTACTTTGGACTGAAGTTTGCCTTTAATTCTCCTGTGCAATTGGCAAGGGGAATGGCAGGAGTCTGCCACAGAGAGAATTTGTTATAGGGTTTATGGCAGTTACCATGCTTACTGCCAACTTGACTCATCTCCATAAATTAATCATGTGAAAAGAAAATTACATGGGAAACACTATGGAGTACCAGATAACACAGTGATGCTGCATGCCAGAGAGACAATATCTTTTTAAATTACTTAGGCATTTGTGGAGAATCTGGGTCTTCTAAAAAAATTAAGTAATTAATCTTTTTCACCGGCTGTTTTTTTAACTGACTCAATGCTGAGATTCAATGCCTTCAGTGGGACAGAGAAGTGAGACATAGGTGTGAAATAGGGAGGCAAGACCAGTTGATAGGACTAAATTACTAAAGACAGAGAAGCCACAGTTAGTTTGAGGTAGAATACATCACCCTCTGGGAGTTTTCTCTCAGGGTGCAGCTGAGAAGGAAGTCAGAAGATTCAAAACTGAAATAAGTTCATTTTAAAAAAAGAACTTAGTTGCTGGGAACTGCAGTAGGAGCTCTGTAGCCCAGGAAAGCGAGAGATGGAGAGAGATCTTGGGTATGCTTGCAGAAAGTGGTGAGTAAAGCCAGTGGGTCTGGCCTGTGCAGATGCTGTGGTTTTCTCTTCTACACCAGAGTTATACAGTCTCTTATGTCACCAGGCAAATATGAACAGGCCTGTTCTGAAAATGTCTGGTCTTTGTCACTGAAAACACACAACCCTGTCAGTAGTCTGAGTTCTAAATTTGGTAAGCCTCCAGGAGAATGCTTATGACTTCTTGGAACCACTTGAAAGAAACATGGTGAGAAATCAAGGTGTGGAAGCAAGTGATAATCTTGGAGCTCTGGACTGTACTGTTGTAAAAATGTAGTTTGAGTAGTATTGCCAGCAGCCTAATATTTCATCCCCTTCTCAGGGTGAGCACATAAACCTTGAGGCATTGCACAGCCCATGGGTCTATGATGACACTGTCACCTCTAGTGGGAAAGATATCTGGTTTTACATTATAGAGAATATCTAATTTTCTAAAGGACCTTTACTGTGTGTAATAAAAGTTTAAATTATGTAGGATTTTGGAAACTGGCTGGTAAAGCTGGTGATGAAAACAGGACTGTTAGTTTTTTTAAGTGAAAATTACGTAGGACAATGCTGGATACCTCCAAATGGCTTACTGCACAGCTGGAGGCTGATTGTGTATGACAGGTGACAAAACCAGATCTAATTCAGTTGTCTGCTATATTCTGGCATTTTCTACATACTGCTGTTTAAAAGTTGTAATTTCTTCCACATAAAAACAAGATTGAATTCCTTGGCCTTATAATGGAGAGAGCTGGGGCAGAAGACAGCAGAAACTTTCACAGCCAACATATCGGAGTTTAAAGTTATGCAAAAGATAGCTCTGTAGGCTTCAGGGAGTACAGCTGAGATCATGCAGAATTGTAAATTATACACTCTACACAAATAGCTTGGGGCCACATGATAATTAATAACTACTGTACTTAAGTAGTTGGGAGCCCAGTTTCATTTATTATTAATTATAGCTTTGTTTAGCAAATGTTCTCCATGGTAATTGCCTGTTTATCTTGTCTATATATGATGTTAGCAGATAGCTTGGATGAACAAACTGATTAGCAGGAGTCTTAATTATGTTGCAACAGTTGTCCCTATTCTAGCAGGAATAGGAAAAAAACCTGTAAAACAGATAAGAAAAGATGAGTTGCGCGTGTCCAACACTGGTATGCATCACTGGGGTGTCTGCTAGAGTAGTAGGGTCAGGTTTTGTGAACGAGTAAGAGTAAAGAGTAAATTTTGAAAAAAGCAATCCAACAACCCAGTGATCAGTGGGGAGTAGCTGTGATAATACAGGAGAGGCAAATACTGGATTTCTGTAATGCAGTTCTAACAGTAACTCATGATCACATCTATAAATCCAGAAGGAATTCTCTGAAAGAGGGCAAACAAAAGAAAGCACATTGGTAAGCAATTATTTTCTGGTTTGCTATCTCTGCAAATGACTACATCTGTACTCACAGATAAACTAATTTCTTTGCACAGTGGCAATAATAAAAACTGGCTGTATGAGCAAACAGAAGGAATACATTAAAAGTGGTTTACAGCTAATCTGGAAAAGTAAGAATTTTATAATCAGCTATCAAACATCCACTGCATGGTGCAGGCTTAAAACACTGATAAAGGGCTGCAAGAGGGTTTGGATAATAAGTAGTCAGCTCTGGATCAAGTCTGCTTTTTCCTACCCCAAATATCCCAAAAATTTATTTTCTCACTGTCCAGTATTTACTGCCTTGGGTATTTGCTTTTCCTCTGGGTGGGGATGTTTCTGAAAAAACTCACATTAGCAGGAAAAATAACCCAAAATTTACTGTATACCTAGTCAACTAATAACCCATAATTAGATCAAAACAGAAATAAAAAGAACAGATTTACCAGAAACTGTAATACCTTATATGTGCAAAGGCAGCAATGTTGCTAAATGACATAAATGCTTTACCCTGGGATTCTTATAACACAATGTAGTGGTTAAATTAATCTGAGAAATTTGGCTTGAGCAAAACCAGCAAACAGACATCAATCTTCTCCTTCATCCACTAAAAGAAGTGAACTTTCTGTATTTATTGTCCAAACTATTGTCCAGTCACTTTCTTTAACATGCCCTAGGGCTGGGGTTTTTTTCTTTCTCTATGTAGGTTCTTTTTCAATGTTAATAATAGGTTTCTACGTGCTTTTGAGCACTTTTGCCACCTCCAGCTATTTCTCTTGATCCCAATTCTACAAAGAGCTTAGACAGTATATACCCAAATTTAAGCATGTGATAAATCTGTTTGGCTTGGGGAGGGCACTGTGCTGGGTTAGTGTAAATTTAAACTGCAAGAATAAGTGCTTTGATTGAATCAGTGCTTTGAGAACTCAGTCCACAAATGGGCACCTAATTGCTACTTTCAGCACCATATTTAGGCACCTCAGAGAATTTCAAACCCCTTCTCTTATCAGCCACCTGAATCTGTGAGAAGTAATTTTTCTGCTTGCTGTGCCAAGGTCCTGATATCACCATTGCTAGCTAATGTTTAAAGCTTTGTGAGAGGCTTAAACTTGGTGTCCCTTTAGTCTTTTTAGGACTGAGGAGGGTCTCTGAAAGAGTGGCCATGTGGTACAGGGGTAACAACAATAAAATGGTAGTGCTGGGGACAGCACTGCTGCATGGCACTGATGGCCCTTTGCCTCTCATAGTGATTCATGTTATGGTTCTAGTTTGGAGCAAAGACCCAAAACACATCCCACAGAAGCCAGGACAGATTGCTGCCTTGAGGGTAATAGTCTAGACACCTGGGCAGAAAGGGGATGGTGACTACTTCCCTTTGAAGGGATTACGTGCTTCTGCAGAACCTGAAAAGGGGAAAGAAAGGTTTAAGTCTCCTGCCAAGGTGGTAGGGCACTGGTGGCGAAGAAAGGAGGACCACCTTGTACCTGTCCACGGAAGAACTTCAAGCACAGAGGAATTCCAACAAGGAGAAATCAGACAGGACACATCTTGGAGAAAGGATGTTGGCTTGGGGTGCAGGAGGCCAAGATCCAGGCCACATTACGAACCTGATATGCTTTGGTGGATTCCCAGTTAGATAGCCAGCTAGAGCGTGGCACCACTGCTCTCCAAAATCTCCCTGGGGGGTCTGGGGTACAAATCTTGGGGCTGCACATTCCAATGGGGCAGGGGATGTTCACTTTATGGCACCAAGCTTCCTTTGGGAAGTTTGTCCAAGTTGTCACTGTTTTATGACAGATGTTGCTGACTTTGAATGGAGTGAACTTTTATGTCCATAAAATTAGGATGGAGTCTAATCTTTCTCTGAATCTTCTTCTGAGAAGTATTTTGCATTTTTAATTTTCTTCTGTAACAAAAGCCAATCCCAAGCCAAAATTAAAACCAGTGCAATGGACTGGATTTGGATTTGGATGTTTATCTCAGAGTCTGGGGTCCAAGAAGATTTGTAGCTGAGATTTCTGATTTGGTTGATGGCAGAATAAAGATGTCTGGGTCTGCAGTTACAGACCCAGCACAAGGGTGAGGCTGAGCAGACATACAGAAAAAACCTGAGATTTAGTGTTGGCTGAATGAGGCTCAGTGCAGTTTGTGCTGTCAGCATAGCACCACAACTGCTCACAGTCCTCCGAGTATCACAGAGCTGAACATTGTCTATTCAAACTGAAAAACACACTAGCTAGAACACGTTGAAAGACTTCAAAATTTGCCTTTGCCTCTTCTCTCTAATCTTGCAATCTCTTTTGTTGAGCTTTCTACAGAGTAGCCATTAGAGCACTGGAATTGGTGTGAAGTGCATCACTATGGCTTGATCATCTGTCCTTGGCAGAACTGGCAGGAACACCTTGTGTGTTTCAGTGGTTTTCATGTATCTCTGAATTTAGGGACTGGATGACTGTAATTGTAAAAGAGCCTGAAATCACAAAGTGGTCTTGACTGTCTCTGAGATTGCAAAGACATAACTTGATTTTCAATCACAGTTCAATAGTGGCAGAAAAGAGGAAGCAGCAGGTGTGGAGGTGATGTATGTACTTCAGGACATTAAGTCAGTGCAATTCCTCTTGCTGATTAGCATCCAGTCCATGTACATTCTTCCTGAATGTCCATCATGTGTTTGCATTTAGCAACTCCACACACAATTAGGTTTGTGTAGACTTTACAATATTTTTATTTTCTTAGCTGGTTAGGCTTTCAGTCACACTTTCACATTTGACTTTTGTCTGCCTGTCACTGGGAGTTTCTATTCATTTTAGCAGAATCTAGAATAAACATGTTTCCATGTAGCTGGGACCAGCCTAGTGTAAATTCTTTTGTAGTGTATTCCAGCTGTTTGAGGTATCAGCCATTTCCTATATCACTTTATTTTTTCCCCTGTCAATTTTAAAGAAGAGAAATGAATCATGACACTTCTCCACTACAAGTTCAGGCACTTTCTACCTTGTCTGAGCAGAGAATCATTGCAGGTGTCACATTTATAACTGGTGTCTCAGAAATCCTTAACACCTAGTGAATTGATCTGACACTTTTTAAATCTATCTGGTGGAAGAGCTTCCATCACCTTCCAAAAATGAGCACAGAATAAGGTGCTAGAGAAAGGTGAGGGGCAGTTAATGTGTTCATGGAAAACAGGAAGTGGGAGATATCCTCTGCATGACCACTGCTCTCCACTTGGCTCTTGTCATACAGAGGTTGAGCCAGTTGAAGAGGTTATAAGTAGCTGGGTTAGGCAGCTCAAAGCTTTACATACTGGTGAAGTTTAAGCTGTGCAGAGAATGTGTAGGAGTTGTGACCCTGATTGGCAAAAGCTGCTCAGTTTCTGTATCTTGGTCACATCATGGATTCCTAGCTACAGGTGGCTAGCTTTGAGGCACTGACTGAAATGCTGACGTTGATTTCTGGTACACATTTCCTCTCCATAGGTCCTTGAACAGAAAGCCAGTCAAAGCATGGAAATGAAAGTAAAATCTTCAGCTAGACCCAAGCAGTTTTTAATTCAAGCAACCAGCAAGAAAAGGCTAAGTTCTTACAACTACTCAAATTTTACAGTAATTTCTGTTTTAGTATTTTTATTATAGTATTATCCAGAGTCTTACCTAGAATTACACCTCTGTTATGTTGACAATTTTGAAAGAAAGTACCCCAGAGCATATCCTGATTTGGTGTATCTGCAGGATCAGAAGTAAGTTAACTAAGCATATCCAAAAGCAAAGTGGCCAGGAAGAGTATTTTAAGCAATCATCATTTATTGAGCGGTGACTGATACTCTCAGTGAAATATTGGCACTATTAAGACACAGTTTGACTGAAGATCCAGATTAGAGGGACTAGTAGAATCTATTCTAAATTACTACAGAAAATAACTCTGACAAACTTGATAATTTTATAGGTCTTGAAATGTATAAATGGCATACTTTAATGTTCTCACCTTACACTGCTATTTTTTTGCTTCTTTATTCCTGATTTTTACTCTTAGGGAGAGTGGAGTGATATAACCATGCAGGAGCTGAATTTACTGGCTTTTGTTTTAAATGTGATTTAAAAAAAAAAACAAGTTACATATGAAAAAAATAAATGTTTCAAGCAACATTAAAGAGAGCTTTTTCCAGAAATTGTATTTACAATTTCAATGTTTATTACACCATAAAATTATACCACTTGTGAAATGATGCTTCATTCTTGAAATAAAGTTCCAGGGAGGCAGACTTTAGGTAAAATAGCTGATTCCAGTAATCAAATTCTGCCTGTCAGTATGTACCACAGTTGTTACTGTATTGTTAATGCACTTGGAAAAAGCTCATATGCCAGATTTTCTACTCTTGTAATTAGAAAATTGTGTTTTAATTACACAAAGAAAATTTTTGATTGTAAATCTGAATGATATGGCGGTTTTCATTTGCCTGTAATAAAATTTAGATTCCATATTATGCGCCTTTATGGACTCAAAACCTCACCCACTTTTTACATGGATGATTTACTGGGTGCAGTGTTTCTAGCAGCAATCACTATGAAAATCATCATTGTCCTCTAATTAAATGCAAAAGCAAAAAGTGTTGTGATATGATGTAGTGATTCACAGAGCTTGGGAAACACAGGTAAATGTTCCAGGTGTGCAGCCTGCATCCTTTCCATTGCTGTGGTTCACTGGTACAGCAATGCTCAGGGCTCATAGGGCTGAAATATTTAGCACCTCCTCGATAGTCCTGTATAACCTCTAGAAAGGTCAGTCAGATCACAGCAGATTTTACTGAGCTGTTACTTATTGCACTCAAGATGCTGATGCTCTATAACTTATGGTCCCAGAACCAGACTTGCAAATGCCTCTTCTGTTGTCCTGGATGCAATGATTTTCATCTTGAAGTGGGGCATTCTGTAAGGCATCTGTTCAAGTTTTGGCAGCAAGAGGCAGGATGACTGTCAGTCTGTCTCTGCCCTAGGATGCTGTTGATGTATGACACTGAAGCTTAGGAGACTCAATAGCACAATGCCATTTTAAGAATATGAAAAAATAATTTTAAAAGAACCAACAGAACCCTCTCTTTGCAAAATTGTGTTTTCCTTTTCTTGAGGAACTGCACATGCAAAGACAAACCCTCTAGTTAATTCTGTTAAGAGGCATAGCTACTTCATCTATTTGTAGTATGCAGAGAACAGATAAATATAGATGTCTCTCTTAAAATGAACCGACTTAAAGGAAATAAAATTGAGAGTGTACCTTCACGTTTCAGGATTTAAAAATAAATTGTGTAATAAAACCAAATTTCATGCTATCCTATAAAGTGTTTTCTCTATCTGGGTTCAAGTGAGAAAGCCATGATGCTTTGTGGAGGGACGGCAGAGTTAAGATTTGTTAAAGTGGAAGAAATAATTGAAGGAAATTAATGACTGTATAATCACTAGGTTATTTTATAACATCACGTATTCTGAACTGAGAAGAATTTTGAAATGCTTTCAATTATTCTGAGAGATAGGCAGTGTAAGACAACCCTAGACAATTAGTAGGCTTAAGGTGTATTCAATATTGGTCATTTAGAGATGAACACAGGATCAGCAGTATGCTCATAGAAAACTCAAGTTCCATTGCAGCATTCAGGGCTGGCTTATGGCTGTGGTAAATCCCAAGATATCAAGCCTTGTTCTCCCCATGGTGCTACACATGTAGGAGTTAGGATGATTGTTAACTCTTTCTTGGAAATTCTCCTGCTTAAGTTGCATAGGTGTATTCGTAGCCTGTATTTCCTGCTTTTACCACCTCGTTCAACAAAGCGCTCAAGTACCTGAATATTTTTAGAAGCTGCTGGAATACTATAACCAAGTCCATCAAAACAATGTGATTAAAGGTACATAAGCATGTGCTTAAGTAACTTGTTGAATACATGATGAAAAGGTGGATAAATCAACTTCTTCTGTAGAAACTGGTGTTTATGGAACATTCACAAGGCAAAGAACATAAGAAAATTCACGTTCATCCCTGTAATTCATCCTCAGTACCAAATTCAGGAAATATAGTGATTAGGGTAGCTACACAGATTTAAGTTCCTTGTCATGGGCTCTATTTTTTCCAAATTTTCACTGTGTCATAGCTTCAAAGGTATATCTCTCTTGTATCAAGAGCTTCTTCTCCTTATTCCTGTAGGTCATCTGAAAAAAGAAAAAAAAAGGAACCAAAAAAACTACCTCAACCCAAATAGTCAAAAAACTCATCACCAAATCAGCGGTAAATAACTGAGACATTAAAACTACTGGGCCTGTTGCTAATGTTCTAATAAAATATCTTCAAATAAAAAGAAATTACCAATGTTCAAAGATGCTTTCAGTGTTTTATGGCATAATAAATGCCTTATATGATCTCATTAATGACATTAGGTTTTTGTCTCCATGAGAAAAAGGAAAAGAAAGGACACAAACTCTGAGCGAGGACTGTGTCAGAGCAAATGTACAAGGAAAGGAGATGCTGAGCGAGCAGCAGCAGCAGCAGGTTTATTCAAAAAGCAATTATTTCAGGCTTTGCCTGCAGTTATTATGGTTTAGAACTATTTCCCTCTTTTCCTGTCATTTATTTATACCTTTCAAACTTACATAACTTCCCTATTTTCAGGGTCAGTATCACTACAAGCCGTGGTACTTTCTGTTCCTTGCTATTCCATGCTTCAAGACTCTTCTCACGCAGCCTCACAGGGTACCAGCCATTACTGATGCCTCTTCCTAAGTAACCTCTTTTGGGAAGCAGCAGCAATCTTGTTTTAAACTCCAAGCTTTTCAAAAGCCCAAAATACAACTTAACCAAGATCTGCAATGTCATAAAATTTGGTTTAAAAAGAAATAGATCTAATTGCAAAGATGTTTTTGGTTCTTTCTATTTGCCTTTTGTGCATGTGTGTGTTTGTGTAAGATGCCAGGATTCTGTTTCCTAGGTTTTCTTTGCAACCACTCAGAGCTGGAAAATGTATTAATTTTAAATCCAAATCACATCTAGGAAGCTGACAATATTATAAGACCCATTTGTTGAACTAACCTTTTTTCAACAGTACCGATTGTGGAAAAGAGACAGGGATAACTGAGAGTCAGGTAATGTCATTTCTTGTTGCTCCAGCACATCTTGTTAATTGAATGTGCAGTTTAGACCTTCACCTGTCAGTCACAGAAAGGGAATCTGTGTATTGCAAACCAACACACAGGGCTGTGGCCACCACAACAGCAAGTGAAGTGCTTTACATATGGCTGGTTTGGATATGTGCCTCAGTTCTCTGACAGTTAATACAAGACCTTTTCCTCCAAAAATTTCTTACACCTTTTAGAAAATAGGTATGGTGTCTGAAATGAACACCAAAATTCCCGGTAAAATCCCAATTTTTTTGCTTATGACTGAAGACTTTTTTTGTTAAAAGTAATAGTAATAAGAGCTAGGACAACAATAAATCTGCAAATCTCAGAATTCCTGGAAACTGCTTTTTTAGGGATTGATTTGTAATTTAATATTCCGTTTGCATGTAGATACTTTTTGGGCCTTTAATTATGTGACCATGTTAAATACTCCTGGCTCCAGATAGCCTGTACAGTGCTTGCCAAATTCCCATCTTCTCATCCAGCCATCTCCCCAGTCTACTCAAAATATTTTGCAATGTACAATGAAGCTACATAATCCTGATTTGCCTCTCCCGAAGTACTGTTTGTAGAGATACATGTTTGGCCTATGAACATACAGCCACATTTTTACCTTGTTCCAGGAGCAGCTCCTGTCTTTAATGTTTTAGGAGTTCCAGAGATCTCTAGAGCTCATCTCATTGCAGAATGTTTTGCTAGAAAATGACTATCAAGAAGCACTTGAGACCTCCTTTGCAGAGGATATACTGGTTATTAATATTTCTATTGGCTTAGTATTGGGTGATCTATGATGACAAATATGAAAACTGTCACCTTTTTTTTGTTATCAAAATGCATATTAGTGTTGACACTGACGTCTAAATTTTTTGGACTGTCCAACTAAAGAAAGAGCCACCAGTCCTCTGTGGGTGATCTGCACAAACAGAAGTACTGATGCATGATACTTGAGTCTTGTAGAACCAATAGAAATGTAGATACACCAGGTTCCTTCTAGTAGCTCTATGTGTCAGCTATTGAGAACTGCTACCAGCCAAGAAGCCAGTGTCCTTTGCTCAAACTGTGGAGGTGAGTGCTCTTAGAACCTAAAATCCTAAGTTCAACTCCTTATCACGGACTGGGCACAGTCTGTTACACTGTCTGATATTATCTGCTGATACTGGTTAGGTACAAGGAACCCCAGAAAATGGGACTAGGTTAAACTCTGCTGAGCAGGAGCCATAAGCATGGAAGCTTCTCACTCAGCTCTTGCAACACGAAGTTTATATGAATTGTTGCTTGAAATATTCTGTTTCGTGTCTGATTAGTTGCCATCCTCCATGTTTATTTCCCTCAAGTTATTAGTTATATCATCAATGACTTTTACAAGTGTAAACTCCAGAAAGATTTAATTCAGCCTGGATAGAGGACTTGACAGCTTCAGTCCAAGACAAAAATTAAGTGGAGAACTTGGGAACAAAACTGAGCTCAGAGATGGATGAAAATTTCAAGAAAGTCTTTTTTCACTAGGTTTTTGGCTACTAACCCCAAAACATTAAAGCTTCCTCCAGCACAGGAACATATTTGTCACAGCTCTGATGTCCCTAAAAACAATGTACCACAGTCACCAATTGTGCTCGGAAACATTTCTCTCTTTGCTAAAATAGTATGGGATATTTTCCCACTTAAGCAGCTCTTCTCCAGAGGAGCAGCAAATCCACCCTCTGATATCTATGGACCTGCACTAAGGAAACCTTGAGGAGTTTGTAACAAAACCAACTTTAGTATGGTATCTAAAACCCAACAGCCAGGCGACAAAGCTACTATAGGATCCTCTTTTTTAACATTTATCTATAAAGCAAAGCATTAAAATATTTGTCTTCTTTTTTTCCCCCATGTTTGGGAGGATAGACTCATGAATCATATCTTTAATTAGTAGTTGAGCACCTGAATGTCACTGATTTCTCTGTGAAATAGCTGCCTATGGCCATTTACAGTTGGAGTCAATGATCTTAATGGTCTTTTTCCAACCTATATGATTCTATGATTCAGAATGAGGCTTTTTGTTTCAAGAAACAACGTGAAATGAGAACATGCTGTGGCATGTCTCTGACAACATCTGCTTTTCTGGTACATATCTCCTTCTGAGTAGAAGTGGCAGGTACTGGAGGAAAAAATTCTTGTCTTTGGAAATAATAAGGACATAAACAGTAAAAACACTAAAAAATATTTCCCAATTCACAAATGAATGACTCTATTCACATAGATTTTCATCTTCTTGTGACAGATAGCCCAATTACAGGAACCAATTAATAAAATTTTAAACTCTATTAATGAGCCTTTTGTTCAGGGAGTTTCAAGTACATGCTTGGTATTACATATGCCCTCATGGTGTGGAAGGTGATCTCTTGAAAGAAAACCAATGAAAAGACTTTGCCTAAAAAAGAATTAGAAATATGAAGGACATATTAAAATTTATTTCTAAATATCTAATATTCTATACCCAGAAAGCAAAAAAGTTCCTTCCTGAAGGTAAAACTTTATGTTTTTCATCTTCCTTCCTTCTTTCCTGTCAGAAAGCTGATTAACAATATGTATATTCTTAGATTTTTTTTTAGAATCATAATTCTGAAATTATTCATTTAAAGAAACCACATCAAAGCATTCAAGCTTATCAGAAATAAAACATTTATAGCAAAATAGCCCAAAGCTTGTTTTCTGAATGATATGTTTATATATAAAAATACAATATATTAAAAAGACAATGAAGGGAATAAAAGGAAACAATAGTGGAAATAGAGGCAATAGGCAAATGTAGCAGTAATGACTTTTGATGCCAAAATGTAAATGGAGCATGAAGGACATGCTTCATCAAAGGTGAAGGTGAAGGATTCACCTTTGATTTATATTCTAATTACTTGCACAATTTTAACAAAGCATGATAATTAAATTAATCAGGTAAAAAGATATGTCAAGGTAGTTGATGATTTTTTGAGTAATTTTTTTGCTCACTAATGGAAACTATTAAAAGTTGTAAGTATGTAATTTAATCTGAAATTACAGGATGCTTTTATCATGAGTTAGAAACACATATTTATTTCAGTTTTATTTTTTGGGTTTGTTTTTGCTGTTTGGGTTGTGGGCCCTTAATAAATTACAGACTGGCAGGCCTGAAAAAAAGAAAAGAAGAATGATTGAAGAAGACTCCAGGAGTACTACCAAAGCATTTAAAAACATTTAAAAGCTGCCAATAACTTCCTCTGTATTTTTTTCAGATCATAAATGTTTATAACTATTTTCCCAAGAGGAATACTTTGTTTTATGTGTTATCATGATTTTTTTTCCTGGGATGAATAAAAATGACAAACTAGAGAGCAGCAATCAGGAGCACGACACAGTACTTCTCCTTTACAATTTGTTTCATGTTCTTCAGCAGATTTTCCATGAGATGGAAGGGCAGTTCAGATCCTGTGGATCTTCTGCTGCTGCTGCGTCACAAGAAGTAGGACAAGCTGGGGGAGATTAAGGGTGCCTAATTAATTGCAAAATATTCCATCTTAGGCTAAAATGATGATTTGGTCACAAACCTCTAAGTACTAAGTGGAGAGAGAAGTAAAATAATATGACATACAGTCCAGAAAATAAAGGCATAACAACCTTCAGTGTAGGGAACTTGGAGGTAGAACAACTGAGATCAGAACTGCTCTACTTCAAATAGAAATTAATGCCCTGTGACATGTCAACACTTCTGACACTTGCTTCCTCCAAGCTTGCTGATACCACACTTGGAGGGCAAAAACTCTTCAACCTTCCTCCTCCTCTTCTTCTGATAATTGCTGGCTGTCGCTATGTGCACACAGTTGCTTTATAAATTGTATTTTGACTCCTGTAGAAGTAATTTCATAGCACATAAGATAGCATTACTGTAGCAGTAAGGGAACTAATGGACAAGTTTTCTGGCTTATGAACTGTTAAGTACCTTTTTATTTTAAGCATACACAGGAACAGAAGATGGAGTTTGTTTATACATAGAGGGAAATCATCAAAGTGTTGTGTTCTTCACATCATGATCCATTAGGACACAGGAGGTTTACTACTCAGTTTGCAGATTTTGCCTGCAAGTTACATTTTGAAGAGGTAGAAATCAGGAAACTGCACCAGATGTCCATCCTGCTGCCTTTTTTTTTCCCCATCTCCTCCCACTAATTAGGGTCGCTTGTAGCAATTAAGCATCCTTGGAGGATGCTTAACTAGTGTTTCAGTCCTCTTTGTGCAGGTAGATGTCCTACTTTCTGGAAACCCATCCACTCCTTTCTAAATTCAAATCATGGAGGCAAGGCTAATTGTTAAAATTTTCAGGTAGATTATTGAGCAAGGACAAAGCACAGGTGCTGCAGAAATGTATTGGGTGGAGTTTTAGAGAGCTGCCAGCCTAAATTGTCTTTCACACAGTTTACCCAGGAAGGTTAGGAGAGTACAAAAAACGGATGCCACAAGCCAGAACAGAAAACAAAATCATTCACAGAGCCAAAATTTAAAGCACGTACTGACTTCTGAAAATCACAAGGGAATTGTGATGGAAAGTTGATATCCTTTGGGAAGGATTGTTTATAACTTGGCGTGAGTTTTCAGCAGGCTGTTCTCATAACACACAGTACTGAAATCCCTCTGTTAAAACGCTTGTAGGATAAGTTTTGAGCCATCAGAGATTTATAACCATTCATGTTGCAAGTACTTTAAAGAGGAATAATGAAGAAAAGTAATCAGAGTACTGAGTACTCACCAGGTAAAACATTATGGTTTGAAAATAAGAAACCATCAAATACAAGTTTATTTTACAGATTTATTAGAAATTTTTAGATTTAATATAATCTAAAAATTATGGTGGCATTAAAACCTAAATATTAGCATTAATTTTGATTTCAAGTTGCTTTACTTATTTCTCTTTCAAATCTAAGTAGCAGCAGAAAAAATACTTAAAAAAGAATGCTTGTATCTCACAATATACAAATAAAATTATGAATTACTTCAAATAATATATTTTCAGTCAGTACTGCAGTCTTTGTTTTAAATTTACATTCTCCATATTATTTGTTACTAAGTCCTGTAGCTATGTTTCCCCTGGCATTATGATTTAGCTAAATAAGAATACAACATACACCAGTACCAGTTTTAGTATATCAAGTCTGTGATAATCTTAAGATAAAAACTTTCACTGAAACTCTTGAAAGTGCATTGTAATGTTGATATTCACTTTCCTTCAGCAATTTTTATTATGGACATCATACCTGCCACCATGTAGTTCCATACAATCCCACTTTGCCTTGATGCAAAAATGGGTGAAGTAACCTCTCAAATCCTCTTTAGACTTTTATTTCTGTAAATTGCTTTCGTGTTACTTGGGGGAAGAGACCATAAGAATCTGTTCCAAAAATTGTACTCTGTGATACTGCTGCACAACACTTATTGTAAAGATACCATGGTATTACTTACTAAAGGCATCCTACTTCTTGTAAATCAAGAGCTGTGAAAAGAAAGAAATGGACCAGGGATGGTTCCCTTTATGATATCACCAATGTGAAACTCTGGGCTCATTTTAGCTGAGCTACCTGCTATGCTTAGTTGTTGTGGAAGAAAATAAATATATTTGATGAAGTCTTTACTCTGGTAAAATCAAGTTTGTGGGTCTAGACAGCTGAGAGAATTGGGGAAAAGACCTGGAAGGTTTCCTTGTTACTGTGTTAACTAAAATGAGTCCCATGGTGACAGCAGCAAAAAATCGTTTGTTTCTCATTTGTGTCTGTGAAGTTAATTGGTGGTCCCAGTAAAACCTCCATGGGGATATAATGGTATAAAAACGAAAAATCATTGAACACCTTGCAAGATAGTTATTCTTCATATACATAAATTTGGGAGACAAATTTTATTTTGTTCATCAGAAAATACAATTATTTCACTTCTAATGCACAGATGAAGGGTGACTAAAGCAGTTAGGGACAAGGGTGTGAGAAGCAGCATCCCATCAGCAATGAGAATGGCTGTGCTCACAAAGTCATGCTGTTAACCATGTAAATCCATGCCAACAGCTGCTTAGACCTTGATGGCACCTGCTGTGGAGGCCAGTGAGCTTCTCGGAGAAATTGGCAGTGTCACAGTGCTCAGAGTTATGCTCTTGGTCACCCCTGGGGTTTGAGGCATCGCTGGTGGTGCCAAAGAGTTCTGGCTGCTCTGATCCAGGAGTTTCTTGTGGCATGGTGAGAGTTCTGCTCCACTGCTGGCACCTGGGCAGTACCACGACCCTCACCAAATGCAGAAGTCAGCGGGAGGCTGGAGGGGACTCTGCAGGAGGCAGAAGGCACTGTGGTGGAAGGAATGGAAAGGCAAGTCTAGAGCTGTGCTTTCTGTAAGTCTCCCCTAGGATAACAAAGGGAAAATCTGAGGTATTTCAAAACTGCCACTTGTAGAGAGGCTATGCTGTTTTGTGTCATTGCTGCAGTGCTGGGCTGCCTGTGCTGCTGTGCCTAAAGCAGCTGCCTCAATTGAGCACTGGGAGCCTGAGCAGACTTTTAATATGATTGTTTTCTCTTGGAGTGGTGAAAAAAGGATAAAGCACCACAATGTTCTGTTTATGGAGGAACATGCACAGATATGAAAATAAGTTATTGTTTGGGGATGTAAAAAATGCATATGTATATTGACTATGTTGCTTTATTTTCCCCTGTCAGGGATGGAAATAAACAACTTTACAACAATAACAGACAAAACACAGCACCTGAGCACTGAGGTGATGTTCACTGAAATCAAAGTCATCAGCTTTTCACGGCAGGAACAGCTATACCTGTCACAGAGAAACACTAGTTCACAGTGAGTGTTCCCATATAGTACACAGCACAGATAATAAGAGAGGTGATGAAAAAACCTACAAGCATTCTTGGCTTCTGCAGGCCACAATGCTTTTAAAAATATGGAGAGGGAAAGAGTATGTCATAAGTGGAGTTTTTCACCTTCCCTATTCATCTCTGTTCATGTTCTGTTCTATCTCTTATATATTTTCAAATTAGAAAAGAATAAAAACCACATGAAGCAATCAGTCTCCTCTTTTAGACGGACCTGTCTCATTGTTTGTGTAGCATGGCAGCCTATTCTGTAAGTGATTTATATGATCATTTATCCTTTGAACAGAAAATGGTTTGAACTGGTTATTTTGGGTATCTCATTTGTCACCCATAGCTTTTGTAACAAAATTACTGGTAAGAAAAAGTTGATGAAAAAATTACATTTTTATAATGAACAAGCTTTGCATGGAAAAGAAGCTCAGCTTCTTTATTCCTGGAATATAGTACTTTAGACTACTGTGTGCCAAATAATGCTTTGTATCTAGTTCACCTTCGTGACCTTTAGAAGTGTTTGTCTACACAGGCAGACAGCTAGTTTGACCTGATATATTTAATTTCTAAAATTTTAACACATGCCTTCTGGACCTCACCTAAAGTCAAGACAATCTAATTGATAACATATCCTTTCAAGAGTCCCTGATGCAGAAGGGTGAGATATTCATATACTTCAAATGGCTTTAAAGAAGTATCTCCATTTTCTCAGAACGGCCAAAACCCTCCTTCTAAGGACATAGTAACCCGAATCTAATTTGACTGCATATCCTTCTAATCATCTCTACACTTGTATCTCAATATGGTAAAAGTGGTAATCTAGCTAATAGCTTTTCTCTCTCCTACTCCTGATAAATTACAGCAGCAACAGGCTCCACTAAGGCTTCATTTTGTCTCTGAGAAACGGACTTCAGACCACTTTGTGAATTAACCCAGAGCTCCAGTGTCCAAGCCTATCATCCTGTTAAATTTTGCTGGCCTCAAGTTTTCTTTAAAACCAGTTGCAGCAAAATGAAAACCAGATGATTGAATCTTCCTGAACCCTAAAATCTATAGGTTTAAGGGAAAAAAATGTGGAGGAAAGACAGCTTTGTGAATGAAGTTTGAAGACAGCTGAAATCCAACAAAAGCAATGCCTCAAAAAAATAAAAATCTCTCTCCTGTGTTACTATGTTCTGTTTCCGTGGAAACCAAGGCTGGATTGGCAAAAATAGGTTAAATGCTTTACAGTGACATAGACTAATCACTGTTATTTTATAACATTACTATTTCCAGTAGAAGGGAGGGCTGTATTCTAAGGAGACATAGGTTTGCAGTGAGTCTACTTCTTGCTGAAACTATCAGACAGCAAAAGTATGTGATAAAAGAAATTTTGATTAAATATACAGGAAATCAATACAGACTATACGTATGTCATAAGAACTTGAGAAATACTGTATATGAGAAATCAGTTAATCCCACAGTCAATGACTAGCAAAATCCAACCATATAACTACTCGACTTTTCAAAACACTGAGAAAACACTCAATTACTTGCTAAATACAGAAAAATTATTGTGTCTGTCCCCTTTTCCAATGTGTGCCTTATTCTCAGGGGAAGTTACCTCACAGAATTTCCAGCAACAAAAATCTTCAGTATGCATTGTTACCTTGAAAACAAGTTTTGTTCCTTGTGGTTGAGAACCTAGACTTTTACGGGGTGGAAAAGTTCACTATCAGTGTTAATTTTCCAGAGCTTTATGTATGGCACTAAAATGCTTTGAACACTTATTTTCTTTTGAGCAAGTTAGACCAGAGGAAATAAACAAATCTTATTTCCCTCAGAAACATTGCTTTCTGAAAACAACAACATCCTCATATTTTAGGTGGGTGTTCACAACTGCTCAGAAAAAAACAGTCACAATATCAGAACTGGCACTCATTAAACAGAAAGCAACTGGCTTGTCTTCTGGGAACACAACAAAATGTTAATTGCTTAAAATCCTACTTAAAAGTGCTGATGACCATGCCAGAAATGTTTTACTTTGAGAGTCTTGTTGTGGATATCAGGCCAAGTTGAAGATACTTAAGTCATTCTTTGTCAAGTAGCCTCTAGCATCCTGGAAAACAGGCTTTTTGTGAAATATTCCACATGCAGAACGTCTGTACCTACAAGCCAACATAGGTTCCTAAGGGCAACCCTTAAGCACCATCAGACTCTTTTTCAGCCCCTGTGCTACTCCACAGACACCTAGAGGCTCTGGCCCTGAGGTTTGGTGTGCAAGCCCACCCTGACTGGTGTTCCAAAGCCCAGTGCCGTGCCGTGCTGCTCTGGTCCTGGCTTGCCTGTGGGATTTAAGCTGGTATGAGGGAAGACAAACAGGTCAGGATGAATGGGGCCAGGTGAAGTTCAGGCATTTCTGCTTTAGCAAAAATCCCAGGGAGTGGCTGCTCAGGCTGACGTTCAGAAGAGCCCATCTGATTTATTATAGGTATCTGGAATGATGTATTTATCTGGGTTTTCCAGAAAACTAGGCTGCAGGATACTCCATAGTGAGGCTGCCTCTTTGAAGTCGTTTGCTATGCTGAAAGTGTTTAACTGATGTTTGGGCTGGAGTGAGAAGAACCTGTGCATTTAGAGGAATAATTTCCAGACTTGGGATCTCAATTTAAGGTCACTGGCTGGGCCTGGGAAATGACCACCCCTTCTGCCAGGCTCAAGGCAAGGGTTTCTCTGAGACTATGTATTAAATTGAGCAAAACAATGACAAGTATGAAGAGCCTGTATCGTCTGCAGGAGCTTAGGGACAAGTAAAATAAATTTTAGCTTTTCATTCAGTCTGAAGTCTAAAAATCCCGGGGGAATCTTTAGATCTTTGCTTAAAAAAGCCCAAAGTAGAATAAATCTGCTTTTCCTCAGTGTCAACTGTCAATTCATAATCCTGGTAACCTGAATGACTGAAGTACCCTTTTCATAATAAAATGAAAGGATATCTCAAAATACCATTTTGTCTTATATCAAAATTATTCTGCCTAATGCACGTGTTAGCAGTTAATTTACAAGATGCTCTCATTTGAATTCTATTTCTGCTTAAATACAAAAGGTTTTTCACATCATCACTACTTGATTAAAATATTTTGAGAGGTGATACAGGAATAAAGATGTTCAGAGCTGGTATTAGAACTTGTAACTTTGGTAACTCATATATGAAGGCAATATTTTTTGCATAAATGAGAAATGGAGGTAAAAGAAGGCAAAGCAAAGTTTGTAAAAACAAGAATTACTATCTTCAATAAGAACCATAGGGTAGGCCTGCACAACTGGGTGAAAAGGGGTCAAAAGTATAGCATGTTGAGAAGGATTTGAAGTGGAGGAGGGCAGCTTTGCACTTATCCCATTTTACTTCAGCACAAATGCAAAAAATAAAGTCATGTGGAGCAAAGTAGAGATATGATCAGGGATCTATAGGGCAATGAAAGCATAAGAGAAAAGGAACAGTCTAATTACATGAAAAGCAAAGAAAGTTGAAAAAAAGAAAGGAAAAGTATTGCAATGCTGAACATAGAAGAAAAAAGACAGGAGACTCTGGACTCCAAAATCACAGTTCTTGCAAATGACATTTACTGTAGGAATGAGCAAAAGTTATCAAAGTACAAGAAAATGAGCTGAAATAATGATATGGTATGCGGTCTATATAAAGAAAAAGAAGGCAATAGTCATAAAAGCAGAGAACAGCAAAATAAGTCAAAGGTAAAGCATTCAAGAAAGAGAATGGGATTTTCTTTAGAGAATTTTTAGATGGTCTCTGAGAATAGAGCTATTAGCAAAAGGATGAAATCATCACTATAAAAGATGAGAAAATAGAGACCCTCTCAATTGGAACACGAAGAGGAAGGACTTTTTCACTATTCTGTACTTGGACTGAGGAGCAGAGTAGTAAATTACCTAAGCAAATCAGGTCAAACTGGTGAAGGGGCATGATGCCACCTGCCTGTGTGGTCCCAGACAGGTCCTGGTTTGCCTGGACCCCCAGCAGCAACCCCCAGCAGCCAGATTGCTGTCTGGCTGTCACCCATTGTCTGTGATCCCTCTGATGTTCCTGTCTGATGAAGAGTATTGGTGGGGAGATACACACTAAACACCCATGAAACCAGTGCTACCCCCATGGAAGGCCCTGACTCTACCGTCTCTGACCACCTCCTCCCAACAAAAAACTTCTCAGCTCACCACCTCCACAGCATCTCTCAGGCACAAGCAAATGCAGTCACCTTCATTTCTTCACTCCCAGTGGCCCTCTCCCTTTGGATTTTCAAACACTTAGTGGATTATACCACTAATTATTCCTTCCTTTTCCCTTCCAGTATGCTTTCAGTCCTTGCACCTTCAGTGATCCACCTGTTTATGCCACACTCTAATCAATTCAGTGAGACTGTACTGATGTCACAAGCTATACAAGAGTGGCTTTACTGGAAAATAAATTTTAAAAACTGCTTTAGCAGTCTGTCCTAGATGAAGTAGATTAACTGAGGTTATTCCCACACATACAGTCCCAGAGTTTGAAAGAGTAAGCCCATTCCTGTGCATTTCTGTCTGTTCAGTTGTATGCATGATGGTACTCTTGTACGCTCATTTATTTCTCTGCAATTTTCACTTTTTAAATCCATTGTGTGTTGGATCATTAACTCAAGGTGAGACTTCCAGTCATCTCCTTTAACCTCACTGCATAAACTGGCCTCCTGGGTAACAGTGAGTGCTCATGGATGATCTGAACATTCCTGGTTTTAGGGCAGACTTTGTATTCCCCTGCACCTGTGTAGTCATTTATGCTGGCACAATGTGAAATACATGCATGGTTTCAAATTAAGCCTGGTGTAAATGAGAACACAGACTAACGTAGAATTAATCCGGCTTTTTTTTGCCAAGTTTTTTGTTCTTTTTTCACCTCTGTGAGCAAAACTAGCAATAGGCAAAAAAATCCCGACAAAACCAAGACCCACCAAAACAAAACATCCCAAAACAACAAAAAAGACCCCAACAAAACCCAAACCCCAAAACCTGAAGAAACCTCAGTATTAACAGACCCAAAAAGGCCCTTAATTTATGTTATCTTTTTTTAGAGTCAGGATTACAAAAGCATTTTCATCAGATGTTTTTTCACACTTGTAAAATTTATGTTAGGAATGTGGAATACAAGAACTCCCAAGACATACCTATAAACAGAGGATACAGGAAAGTGACTTGAGAGGTACCTTTATGCAATTAAAGTTTTTCAATAGCTCCATGGCTTCAGGTTAAGCACTTATGGTTAACAGAACTTTCCAGGCGCTCTCAAGTCAAGGTAATCCATACTGACTTTTAAAAGCACTGCAGACACTGCACAAATAAATAAATACATGTAAGTTTGTATTTGGTGGGAGGCTTAGGGCACCTGGCCCTGTTGCAGCTTGTTTGTTTATACACACAGAGGCCTCAGTCTAGCAGAGGAAAAAAGTGGCACTGCACTCCAGATTAATACTTCCCAGGGCATCACATGCTGCCTTTCATGTGATAATGCCCAGCCACAGCACGAGAGAGGATCCTTCCTTCCTTCCTTCCCCTGCTGGCACTGAGATCAGGGCTGCTTCCATCCATCAGCAACCTCCACAGATCAATTCAACCTGGAAATGGAAATTTCACAGCTTTGTTGCATTTCACTGTACCAAATGTGTAGATAATATATTTTTTAGAGATTAGGGGCCTGTACCTCAGCCAGGATACCTCAGCTCATTGACTTCAATAGAGCTTAGCTGATTGATGCTGGCTTTGGGACTTCCCCTGCCTGGTCAAACTTCATTCTGGTTGTTTCATCTGAATGAATGCAGACTGGAGGGAGGGGCTAGGAAGCATTTTAAGTACAAAAATGGTGAAATTGTTCTGTGTAAGATCCTGTGTGAACCAGCTTCCAAACTGACTGTTTACAGCTCCCAAAATCTGTGGCCCTCCAGGGAAATATCTTACTGCAATTTCTAAGTAAATTTTGTGGGAGAAGTTTCCTGAAAGTAGAAAAGCTAGGCTCAATGCTACATTCCTCATTTTTTTAAAATAGTTTATGGGTATACCAATTACACAAATTTTATAGAATTATTATTTTTTTGATAAAATAATTCTCCCATGGTGCGAGACATCAATTACCACATCCCACTGCAAATATGGAGATGTTGAAGTCTATATTTTTTTTTTTTAATCATTAATGTAGAAGATAAAGTAAATTAGGAATAACACTTTGTTGCCCATAGATACTAACTGAAGTCTAATAAATACAGTTAAAATGTGGATTGAATGGGTACTGTGTGTTGAGATCAAATGAAAAGTTCTTTTGGAGCTCTGTTCCACATTATATTCAGACTCACAAAGGGTAAAGAATCTTTTTACACTTAGTTAACCCAGAAGTATTGTTTTCATGGTTAAAAATAAAAGAAAAAGTAACACTAAATATTCAACAATTTAAACTACTTATCTCCACTGACTTTCGAGATGCTTCAACAGTTGAGAAAAGTGGAAAATGTTGGTTCTTTGCCTCTTTTTTCTAACTGAATTTCTGCATCCTGAATTGAAAGAGTACAATGTATTTTAAAGTGTCAGCTGTATCACCACAGTTAATTCTGGCACTCCCCGTTAGTTATCGTATTTGTACTTTACGACAAGTCTCTAAACCTGTAGCAGTAGTTGGCATTTTGAAAAGCCACTAGGTTTCTCTCTTGCCATTTAAAATTAAGATGATCACAAAGGAAAATAGAAAGCAAGGTCTAAAAGCAGTTATAATGACATTCGTATCATGACTAGCTGGTCTTTTGCAAAACCTGAATGATCCTATGATAATACAACCAATTTCTGCTCTAAGTGTCCTGATATATTTCACTAATATTAGGACAATATGTAAGAGTAAATAAAAGGGAGATAAGTTGGGGTTTTTTTTTGCTATAAAATTAAATGGAACAAGAAATATTCCCTTTAAATATTTTGTGTTGTAGGAAGAGTATAGAGATGAAGGACAGTAGTGTAGGCGTGGGCTGAGGAAGGCCAAGACAAAGATGGAACTGAAGCTGGCAAGGGACACAAAGAATAACAGGAAGTGCTCCTACAGGTAGGTTAACCGGAAAGGGAAGGTCAAAGAAGGTGTCCACCCTTCCCCTGATAAACAATGCTGGAAAACTGGTAACTGTGGAAGAGGAGAAAGCTGGGGTACTTAACAAGTTTTTGCTTCAGTCTTCAATGGCAACTTCTCTTCCCACACCTCTCAAATGGCTGGACAGCTGGACAGGGACTGGGAGAGCAAAGTCCATCCCACTGAAAGGGAAGATCAAGTTCATGACCACCTGAGGACCCTGAATGTACATAAATCTTTGGGATCTGAGGAGAGGCATCCCAGAGTCCTGAGGGAATTGGCTGATGTAGTTGCCAAGCCTCTTGCCATGATATTTGAAAAATGGCATTTAGACGAAGTCCCAGGTGACTGGAAAAGAGGAAGCATTGTACACATCTTTAAAAAGGGGAGAAATGAGGACTGTGTGAACTACCCACCTGTCAGCCTCACCTCTGGCTTCCAACCCAGGCCACTCTATGGTTCTATAATTTTATTTATAATGCATAGGCTTTTGTTATTGTTTCATGACTATTTTATGCTCTGTCCCTTGTGTTGACTGTTAAAAAATCTTGGAAAAAAACCAGTACAAAAATGTTGTTAATGTTTGTCTCCAATTTTTCTTTTCGTGGCTGAATACAATTTCTGTGGTCAATTTTTTTGACCAGATGGCTAACATTTAGTTGCAAAGACACTGCATTTTCTTAAGGACAAGAATTCTTATCTGGTGTACTGTGTAAGACTCCTAGAATTTTGAGAAAAAGTCATACCTGAATGTAGCAAAATAATCCTTTTCCCCATTTTTTCTAAATATCTGTTTAAAAGAAGAACCAGAATCCCCTAACCCTTCACGATTTTATGAATTTTGGTAAGGAAAACATCCTTTCAAAGCACTTTATTGCCTCAGGTATTTCTTCTACCACTACAGGAAAATTATTAGTATTATTCTATATTGATTTGGATACAGAAGGGATTTCTGACATTTAAAAATATATATTACAGTTTGTTCAGTTACAACAAAGAATTCAGATTCTAAGACAGTAAAGTAATATTATTAACTTATCAAAATCTAAGAGAAAAATTATCTGTTGGGGTTTTTTTGTTTGGTTGGTTTTGGGGTTTTTTTGGTTGGTTGGTTGATTGGTTGGTTGATTTTTATGCTTCTCCTGACATTAGTCCTCTAAATGATCTGCGTGGTGAGATAAGAGATTGCAATTCTTTTGTAACTGTGCTCCCAACCAGGGCAGGCTACAGCTGTGATGAAAACAAGAAGTTCTGTGTTCCTCCTCATCCAGCAGTGCAGGTAGAGGAACTGGGACATGCGGGACTTTGCCCACATGTGCCCTTTCCAGTGACATTTCCAGGTTTCTACCTTCATTTATTTTTTGATAAACATTGAGCAGACTGTTTGGCAAGCTAGAATGCAACTTGCATTTTGCACCCCTGCAAAGAAAAGGGAAGAAATAGGAATTCTTGTTGGGAGTAGTTTTGGGGTGAGCTGACATAAATAAATGCTGTGAACCTGCTTATATTTCTTCCCTTGTTCCACAGCAGTAGGAATGGGAAGACAAGGGCAGACCAATACACTAAATAGGACAGCTGAGTTAGGTAAGAAATATTGATATTTACTGTTTGTTTGGGCCTGCAACATATGACTATGGCTTTCTTGAGGCCTGAAAAAATTGGGAGGGCCTCATGCTCTGGAGCTTTGATGCCTCTTGGGATTTCTGCAGAAATGAGTTTATGCAGTCTTAAAGGTTAGAATCTCCTGAAATGTTCTGCCTATGTCCGGTAACAGTGTCCTCCACAAACTGCTCTGGACACCTGCATGGATTAGCCTGGAGGGACTCTCCTGAGGGAAGTCTCTTTCTTTAAAAGGGTTTAGAGTAATTGCACTGAGAATTTCCTTGCCCATTCAGCATGGGTCAGGACTTAAGTATTTCCTTAGTCCAGAGCTCCTCTGTGTAAAGCAACTTCTCACATTGCTCATTCTTTAGAGTGAGGAATGGCAGATGTGACACCAGGGAAAGTTTGGGGCATTGTCAGAACCAGCAATAATCTTGTGAAAAAAAGGTACACCAAATACCATACAGCTGGAAATTTTTTTTTCTGGCACAAGAACATAGGATGTTGCTTAAGAGCCTAGGGAATTTAGACACCTCTGGATTAAGGGGACAATAAGGGAGTTAAAGTTTGTGTACACATCTGGTTAAACAGGCAAAAGCCCCTCTCTGGATATTACTTTGGCAGCTAACCTTCAAAAGATTTGTTTCCTTGTCTGGAGAAAGAAGGATAGGTAAATTTCTATTTCCTGTTGATTAAAATTGACCCTAGAAATAAGCATTAATTATTCAATTTTTTTTGACTGTATTCACAAATATTTCTATGCAATTAATGAAAGCATGTGAAAGGGAGACTGAAAGTATATAGAATGATGTATAACTAGCAGTGACAGATATGTTTAAAATTTTTAGGTCTTAGGAGACTTATGTGGCCAAATTTTTCCTATTTTTAGAGGTTAACCCATAATTTCTATGAATGTTAATCACCTAAGATCTAAAGATCTATCCTGGTCCCATGAAGTCAGTGGGAGTTTTGCCACCAAATTTAGCAGGAAGAGGACTGAGCTGTGTAACTTATTTAATGCCACTGCATATAGGAAAACTGAACACATTTATTTTGATTGGAAACAACATTATATAATAATTCCCCAAAATTCTGAGGTTATGGCTGGTAGGAAATATAGTTCTTAGGGGAAAAATTTACTCCAACAGATGTCATTTGCAATATATCACAATGTCAATGTTAATTCTAGTTAATGTGAAAGGAAAGTGTCTGAAATAATTTAAGATGCAAAGAATAGCATTTAATGGACGGGAACTTAAACATAACATTATGATAGGCCAACAGGCTCATATAAAAAAAAAGAAAATTGGTTTGACAGGGAGTCGTTCATATTAGGCTACATCACGTCATGGGTAACGCCCAAAATGAAGACTAAGGTGAAAAGTACCCAAAATATTGAGCCTTGGAGGAGAGCTTGTCCTCACTGCACACAGTAGGAACAGGAAGTAATTTGTGGCACTCAAACCCAGTGGTGAAGCATTCTTTTATCTCACAATGCATAGGATTTAATTCCTTTCACCAGTGTATGATGATGGCAGAGTAGAGTCTACCAGTTCTTCACTGCATCTCACCTGGCTGGTCCAGGGAGATACCTTACTCTCACTCTGGAACAGGCTCTGTGACCTCCTCACAACACCTGGAGATACCGTTTCCTCTCCTAGTTTCCAATACAGATGCAAAATGCAAAAATGTCACTTAGAGCAAGCTTTTACCTTGAATATATCCTCAAGGCAAGTACTCATCCTCATGCACAGTATGTAAAAAAATTCCACAAAGAGAAATCTGAGACCACTCAAAAATCTGTATGAAGCAGGTACATGTTATAAAGCAGTATGCATTACGCCTTGGACTAAAGTTGAAATAATTTATTTATAACTGGGACAACTGTGAAGTGGTACAATTGTAAAATTTCTCTTTGTGTCCAGAGATAAGTATCTGAATGAAAGCTATCAAAATTTCAACAGTTCTAAGTCACAGATGTAATAATACTGTGCTTACTTGTGTGATGAAAATTGCTGTTGGGAGCCTGATAAATCTCAGCAGATGTTATCCAGGGTAATAACCTTGACCAGAAGTTGACTTCTTTCTAACATAGTGCATTCATATTTAGATGTGGTATATCCAGGATATTATGTAGACTATATTCCTTCACATGCTGGGAAATAAAAGCACAGCCTTCTCATATACTCTTTATCTCTCAAGAGCTTCATTTTCAAAACAGAACTGATTGCTACAAGCATCTAAGCCTCTCCTCTCTTGCTTCTTTCTGACTGTTTCAGATGTAAGGCCAGTTTCCCACCAAGGCACAATGTGGTTTTTGTTACACACATGGAAGAGATATTTTGCACATACATGAGCAGCTATTGTGCTACTTTTCCCAGTTTGAGGTACAGTGTAGTTCAAACAGCACGAGTGCTGGGCTGGAGTTCTGACAGAAGATGGAGCCCTACAGGCCACCCTTTTATGAAACTGCTGTACATACGTGTGTGAAACACCCCGTTTATAATATATGTTGAGGAATACATTCAGTGCAGGTGGCTTGGTGTGCAAGCTGCAGTGCAAGCTGCAGATTGAGCTCTGGGTGGCAGAAGCCCCGGGCAAAAGGCCAGGAACTTCCAACCCTTTGCACAACAAAGGGCTCGGGGACCTGTGGCACAGCCAGGTGACCAGACACAGAGATACAGCAGAAGCCAGCGACCCCCAGGGTGGTGTAGCTGCAAAGGGGCTTCGGTCCCAGCTCAGGTGGTGTGAGTGTGACTGTCAGATTGGCTCCTGGATGGTCGGACAGGGAAGTTTCCTTAACATATACCTCCTCTGCTGATCTGAAAGAGTTTTATTCAGAGAAGGAGTAAGAAAGATGCATGTGGGGTTACTGGTGACTAAATAATGGGCCATAAGGCAAACACTGATTAGTCTTGTCTTCCTTGCCCACACTTGAGGATAGCTGCCATCACACCATCAGTGTTTACTGTGGCTGTAAGTGGGATCCTGGACAAATCCAACCTTGGGCAGAGTCCTGTCCTGCTACTGCTGACAGCTGTTCAGTAAGGGCTGTCCAGGAAGCAGAAGGCTTTTACTTTCAAGGTGTTCCCACTCTTTCCTTTTAGGCCAGACAGGCTTATCTTCAGTAGCCAGGAGAGGAAAAAATGAATACTTGTATTCACATATGAATACTTTCATTTGCACATGAATGTCAGTATCACCGTGAGAGGCAGGACTCCACAATACCAATGATATCCAAAATCTCCTTGCATGAATAATAACAGAGAGATGATCAAGACAGAGAGATGATCCTGCCAAACTGAAACACAAGGAAGAACATACTGAAGCATTTGTGAGTAAATTGCTCCTTTCCTTATATAGCCCAGCTGTACAGCATTTTCTGTCATGTATTTACTATTTATAAACCTTTGTAGAGGATTCCAGTTTGTTATACTGACTCTTATGTAGTCTGAGTAATAATTTATAATAGAATAAAGACTGACTATATTTTAAGAAAGAGGCAAAGAGCCAGAGTAAAGGTTGAGCCTACAGCCTGACTTCTGCATTTCATGACATTTCAGAACTCGATTTATCAACCTTAATGTTATATTACCATAAGCATGTCATTTCCTAGGAACTTCAAATCAAACTTAAGGAAAAAAAAAAAAAAAAAGGAGAAGATCTGAGTGTAAAATTATTGTAAATTCTTTTCCCTGTATCTTGCATTGCTTCCATAAAGAAAACCAGATTGTGCTTTGTAGCTCTATTGTCCTATGAGCCTGGAAGGAAGAAAAGATTCTCTGTTCAGGAAAAGGCAGTTGTTGCTCAGAAGAATATAATGATTTTCTCTTCAGTGCATTGTGATAGCTGCAAGGGATGAAGGAAAGAGCAATCTCTGGCTGCTATCCATGCTCCAACCAGTTAATCAGAGGAGGTGGACAGGCACTTAGCAGCAAGGATTTTAAGTGTAGTGTGTGGCAGGCTTTGATGTTGGAAGGTGTACGTGAACTTCCTCAGTCACTGTGGTGACAACTCCTTAACTGTGGTGGTAACTGTGCCTTATTTACTCTTACAGCTACTGTGGTTTCTAATATGGGGAAAAAGCCTACATTCAAACATAGATTCATGGATGTTGTAACCCCCTCTGACTTTGCTTTGATTTTACCACATTCTTCCTTTGGGAATAAAACAAAATCACTAAACACACACACAAAATTAAAAAAATAAATCCATGTTTTATTCTGAGATTTCCTAGGTTTTGATTTCTCCATTCAAATTACATTTTTTTTGAGGTTTATTTTGACTGTATTTAATAAAAATAATAACAACAATAAATTGGTTAAATATCAAACAGGTATAGTTTCCTCCACAATTAATGAATCATGTAAGCATGTGTTCTGGGCTACTGTTTTTAGTTTAGAAGAAACGGAACATTTTAATCTCTCAGATTAATAGGATTGCAGGAGGTTAAACAGGCCACAGGAGGTTCCATGTTCAGTTCAAATTTCAGCTAGTAAAGCTAAGCAGAAAAAACCTTGCCAACTTTTGTGCCAGATTAATCCACTTAACTGCTAGTTACTTCACAGCCACTTCTTGCCTACTTCCTGTTGATTCACTGAGTGTTTGAATTTTTCCCTCTCCTTTCCTGTAGTTGTGTTATTGGAGTATGAATGCTCTGAAGAAGGGAAGCCATGAATTTTTGGTAAGTACACAGGTCCCTGACTACAGACTCTTCAAGATAAATCTGTCTACTTTACATCTGCTTTATGAAATTTGGCTTATGAATAGCATACTTTTTTATATGCTGGACTTCTTAATAATGGTTCAAAGGGGAACTTCATCACAGTTCAGGCTAGATACAGTCTTACAAACCAGAAAATATAAAGGAACAATGATACTGCATTTCTATTTTTTCATTTATGTATTTTATCCCTTTTTTCTCTTTCAAAATATTTTTAGCCACCTCATCCATAGCAGTACTAGGCACTAATTATAAATATGACATGCTTTGCCAGTTGCAAGAAAAACCCTCTACAAAGCCTCCTGACCTCTACAGTGGTAGACTGAGGCCAGCTAGGCAACACTTCTGTCTGAGGCAAGCCAAAGTGGCCAAGAAGTTCTGTTGCAGTTCTTTTGGTTTGGAAATGGTTGGCTTTGATTGACATCTGCACAACCTCAGGTCAAAGTAGATATGCTACCATGAGCTCAAAAACCTGATTAGCCCCTTGTCCAATTTGCTGCAGTCAAGGTAGACCACCTGTACGGGCAGAAGAGATCTGTTGCTGGCAAGAAATGGTTTAGTTTTAGGGAAATAGCATTGATTAACCTACCAATGCTGCTGGAGATTGATTTGAACTCCCAAAGGAAGCTAACTAGTAATATACACACATTTTCATTGTCTTCCAGTAGATTGACACAGCAAGTGTCTTAGGAGTCTTTAAAATGCCAGAGGGACAGCGTTGCAATTACATTCCGGAATACATCTACATTGTACCTCCTTTAGTAAGTGCTTCCTTAATTTCTGCCAGCATTCCCCAAAATGTTTCTTACCTTGTCCACAGCAACTATACAAAATTTTCCAAAATGCTGCACTAATTTTGGTGAAATATTAAATATTTTTTTTACTTTCTACTGAGGAAGGAACAGGAAGTTTCTCACATGAGACATATTCTCAACAACATGGATAACCAGAGAAAATAGATGTTATTACTGTTGTACAGAGTAAACCACAGTGCTATTCTCTCATTTGGTGTATCGCCACTGCTTCCCCATCTATAACCTCTTTATCTACTGTCTTCTGCTTTACCAGGTTGAGAAAAGATTGCTACAGCTTCAGCAAAACATCACAGACTGGCCCTCACTTCTGTTTTTACTGAGCACTGCTATAGGGTCTTTGTGAGGTGTGTGCTGAAGGCTGCAAGAGGAAGTGACAGGGGTATAGAAATACAGTTCCCAGTGCTGCAGATGCTGTGCCCGAAATAACTGAAGGGTTAAAAATTATATCTGCATCATGTCAAGTCCATATGGTTTTATCACAAAATTCGTTTCAGGAACTGAGACAAAAAGATTTTTGTAGAATGGTTACCAAGAATGCAAAGCAAGTGAAAAGGACTGACTACACTTAGTTATTAAGTCTATATAATTATTTTAGACTTTGCCTGTCTTCTGCTACAGCGGCTTCCTCCTTTCAAGATGAGCTATCATACATTCTGCTCTGTGTTAACTGGTATTTTCACATCCATTTTATAACAAATAGGACAGAAACTTCCTTTCTGGAAAAGAGAACTGAAATTCAGCATCATGGAAGTACAAAAGGCAATGCCATTATCAAGGGATTCCTATGAACTTTTGCAACCCATTTTGGGATGCGTGGCACCTCCAAGTGACCGTCTCTTAATATAGCTAGTAGGAAACTATGACCTTCTTAAACTTCCTCTACCCTTGCATGCAGAAAAGCTATTAACTTGTACAGAAAGCAAGTATTTATATCCACAGTTGAGGATTCTAATAGAAGCTTGTTATTTCAGAGATGAATTAAACTACTTGATTTTGAACTGA
Source organism: Dicrurus megarhynchus (assembly GCA_013399195.1). Taxonomy (NCBI): domain Eukaryota; kingdom Metazoa; phylum Chordata; class Aves; order Passeriformes; family Dicruridae; genus Dicrurus; species Dicrurus megarhynchus. Next base: position 1,274,663 of record VXAD01000990.1, read on the forward strand.
AAGCAGCAGTATTATGCAATGCTTATTAGCCTTCAAATTTGTGTTGGAAAGGAATTCATGAGAGCTATCCCCCTTTTTCACACTCTGACTTATTCTAGCATTGGTGACTCTGGAACTAGCTGTAAATATGTCCTTGGCAGCTATGCAAACAAAGCTTGCTCCTGCAACCTAAATTGTATGAGTTATTGAGCGCTGCTGGAGAGAGGCAGAACACCTTCTGCTGCCATTGTCTGCAGCACAAATTGACAATGACACATCACCCCTTGCATAGCTCACTGGGCTGCAGGGCTGGGCATATAATGAATTCACAGGGTTTTTTACATGCCTTGTTCCAGACCATTGATAAGAAAAATATGCTAAAATTTGGTGAGAGGAAAAAAAAGTGACAGCAATATCACAGGTTAAACCCTGAGCTTGTGTGAATCAGCACAGCACAGCTGATTCCAGTGATGCTGTATCAATCTATCCCTGCTGAGGTTCTGCTTTAAAAATTTTAATGGCTATCAATTCAGAAGAATGCTTTGGATATATTGCTAAATAATGGCTTAGATGCCACAGCAAGAAACAATACCATGCCACTTATTATTCCATTTTAAAACAATATAAGCCATGTGTGAGAAATTAAATCTGTCACCCTGGGAAAGAGTTCAGGCTGTCAAAATGGTAATAGAAACGAAATTCAATTACCTACTTTCTATGATACCCATGGTAATTCCCCAGAAAATACTAAAGGAAATTGAAGAGGAGATTATCTTGTAAAGTGTTTCTATAAAATAATTATTATTTTAATTATTACAAGAAAACTCTATACAATTCTGCAGAAAAACAGATGAATACTATACGAATTGCCACTGTTTGTCAGGCTAAGATTAACTGCCACTGACCATGATCATCACACTGTGATGGCAGCCAGGGGCTCACTTCTGTAGATTTTCCTCATGCTCGGCCTTTCTGTGGCAATAGTCTGGGAGGGATGAGACTGATATTGAGCTTTCAGTATCTCAGAAGAAGGAAACCACCAGGAAAGTAACTGAAGGCCGTTTATCTCATTCATCTCTGCACCCTTTCCTTGTTGGAGCTGGTTCAGCTCCACCCTAAGTGTCAGGATCCCTTGGGTGGCAAACACTCATTGAAGGGCCAGTGTCTGCCAGACTAGGTAGGAACTGGCCTTCATTTTCCTGTACAACTTTTCCAGCTGTGAAGAGTGGAGCTCAGAGACTATCCTTGGCCCAATGTCTCTATGCCATGAGGAGTAGAATATTGCAGCAGGAGGTACCCTGAGACCCCATTTCATTGCGCAACTTGAGAGTGAGCTATAGCCCATAGGCTAACACTTCAACCAGAGGTCATGAAGACCCAGACCTCAATGCGCTTGCCAATCACAGAGATACTGCATGAGGGGAAAGAGGGGCTCAATATAATATGCAGAATGAAGAGCCAGCTGGGATTTAGGCTCCTTTGTGGATTTAGTCCTAAACTAATGTACACATAGTCTGTGCATAAAAGTCAAACTGCACTTGCTCTACAAAGAAATTAGAATTCCTTAAGGCAGAGGTTTTTAAAAGTGATGATGGTGTCAGGTGTCTGTGTTAGGGAAGAGTTCATATTTTTTGTTAGGTCAAGTTTGTACAAGAGGAAAAAGAAGACAAGACAATCCAAAGGAAAAATAAGATCAAAAAGGGGCCATTACATGCTGATGCCCTCAAAGATTGGTTTTTCCTGTCCTATCACAACTGTATAAGCAAGACCCAGCACAGAAAACTGATTATATTTTACATGTCAAGAAAAATACTAAGAACAATGAACGTTTCACTAAGTGTGGGATGAAACAATATGGTGAGAGTTCATGGTTATGTATTCCCAATCTCCTTAATCCACTTCAAGATCTTCTGTTACCTTCCCAGATTCTTAAAGGGAACAAATTGGAAGTTGTGGCAGAGATTTTAGGAGTAGGTTGTGGTTTGTGTATACAGTTCACATGGTGGAGAGGCAGTGTTGGTGGGTAGAGCAGAGTAGAGCAGAGCAGTGCAGAGGGAGGCCACAAGGCTCATGTGCGTGAACCCAATTTGCCTTTGCACTACAGACTGCAGAGCGCCTGACCTCTAAGTGAGCCCGTGCTGACATCTGTAGTGCTTGACAAGACTCTTTCTGATACTTGAGCTAAACTGTTTACAGCTTGCTTGCTAATTTCTCCACTCCTCTGAAGCCTCTAGCACAGAGGTGCCCTGATTATTCATGGCCTTCTTGTCAGCATCAAGAGGGCTTGGTGGTACTCAGAATAAATCGATAATATTCAGGGAACGTTAGTCCTCATCAAACCTCATTATGAATTACAGGGGGAGTTTATACCATGACATGAAGTCAGACTCATTCTGAACAGGCCAGTCTCAGTAGCAGAAGCAGTCAAGCCACAGCACAGGGTCTTAGCAGACTAGCCCCACAGATTGGCTGCGCTTATAAACCTGAGCATCACTCTGACAAGGCTGATTTTGGGTTCACAGCACTTCTGTGTGTGTAGATGAATTGTTAGCCTTGGGCAAGCTTGGGGCAATCCACATGAGACTGCACTGCACTAGGCAAGTGATTCCTCTTTCTCAGTATCTTCTGATACTTCTCTGAATCCCAGTCACTTCACAGAGGCTCTTGGAAAATGGTTTAATTTTACCTTCTTTTGGCTCTATCTCTAAGCATATTTTGCATTTCCTGATTATTTGGTCACATGGGAACTCAAAGCACAAGCGCCATTTGGAGCTGAGTTAGAGTGGCCAGTCAGGATTAGGAAAGTTGCATGTTAATAATATCGCTATAAAGAAATAATTATACAGAGCTAGGTCATGCCCTCAAGGGCAAGACTTGTATTTGGAAGAGTTTTCAAGGCATGAATTGTATGTACTCTTACTTGGCATGCACAGCGACACGGAAATTGTTACAAAAGCTGCTGCATCATGCCTCTGGCTGAACCCTTGTCAACCACCATGACTTCCCAGAAGAGCAATTAGGTGTGGTGCTTGTGTTCCCCCCAGATATTTTGGCTATGTGTCTGCCTGACCCATGTGCCACAGGGGAAAGCTCCTTATTCCTTCCTTTTGCTGTGGCCATGGAGGCAAGCCAGTGCATAACACTATTCCTGTTGTGATCACTCAAACAGTTGTGTTATGCTGAGAAGGTCCAGAGGAAAGAACAAAGTAGAGTAATTTCCATTCCAGAAAGAGAAGGAAACTCAAGATCTTACTGCACTATATCACTTTGTGTAGCTAAAGCTGTGGGGCTGCAACTCCCTTGTTGTTTAAGCCCTCACAGAAATGAAGTATTTTAAGAACAGGAGAAAAACAAGTACTGCAACCAAGTAAATCGAAGGCAAATCCTGACAGCTGAGATGTGGTCCACACAATACAGGAAACATGCTTTTAGCTTGGCTATCCAAAATGTCTTTGTTTGTTTGTTTTATTTTTTGAGAAATAATGATGGCGAGGCTCTTTGAAGATGTTGGGGAAGGTTTTAAGTGCGGGCAAGGAACCTGCTCCTTTTAAAGCAAGAATCGGAGGTACTGAAGATTAATTCTATTTTCTTAATATAAAGTTTGTGCAGCTTTGAGTCCTCAGCTCCAAGTGAAAGAACAATGCTGAAAGACAGTTATTTAATGGAGTATCATAAAGGAACAGAAATGGAGAAATACATTAAGTGGAAATTAAATAAGTCAAAGTTCATATTCTATTTTATATTTCCATGTTGAATTTCACATAGGAGTTTAATTAATTTCATTTTGCTGCTTTTCATATGGCCTTGGAAGGTCCTTGGAACTACACAAGTTTAAATTAGATTTTAAAATATTTTTACTTTAGAAATTCTCCAACATGACAGATTTGGGGGATATTATACCTTGTATGTGGTTTTTTATAGTTGTATCTGTTTTATTTGGTTTTGATCATGTTTATATAAGGTTTCTGGTTTATAATTGTATTTCTTAGATGCCTACCCCTCGGTTACTATTATGGGAGTGTTATATGACTTCTTTTTAAGAGCATTTTCAAGAAGAGGTTTTACTTATATGTTTTTACAAGACATAATTGCAATGTGATAACTGCCAGGACACTGCAGCCTGTGTCACGCAGGCAGCCTTCTATGAATTCAGAACAATCAGCTTTAAATCTTACACCTGCAAACAACAAAAAGTGCCAGCAAAGCGGCATCACAGCCTATCTTGACAGTACATTCCAAGCAAGAAAATCAACAATATGTTCCCATTTTGTAAATCCTCTGTCAGCCCACTTCTAAATGTTTTCAACTCTGCTTTCTGGTGTAGATGCAAACTTGCCAGGTGATAGCATGCCCATCAGAACACATGAAAGAAAACAAGACAGGCAGCACAATAAACTCTACAGGAGGCTAAGGACGTGTATTAGCATGGCCATTTTCTTTGTTAACAATAGTACAATCCACCTTTTCATTAACACTCTTTAACCCTATAGTTAGAGGAAATCTTCCCATCTGATTTTGTTCTTTGCAAGTATTGCGGAATGGGTGTTTGAGCAACCTTGTCTAGTGGAAGGTGTCCCAGTCCATGGCAGGAGGGTTGGAAATAGATGATCTTTAAGGTCCCTTCCAACCCAAACCATTCGATGATCACTGTATTTAGTTATCAATGGAAACACACATACACATTCAAGAGCAGTTCAAGAAGTGAATGCCTTCCAACATAAAGAAATAATTAAAGTAAATTCCAGAATTCTCAGCATATGAGAGAAACATGGACAGAAGAGACAGAAGGTGGAAATTGATAAAGAAGAATTGCAGGGAGGAAGCTACGTTCAAAGACCTTAATGACATCTTGGTGGACGTCTTGGGGTGACTTTATGATGTGTATCCCCTATCACCGCTCTATGCCCAGAAATTAACTCTGTGCCTTTCTGTACCTTTAAACTGAGCCTGAGAGGGGGGAGAGGAAAAAAAAACCGAGCGAACTTTTCAAAACAATTGTTCAAGGACACNCACAGAGGGTATTTCCTCCAAATTTGGCCAAACCGGCACAGTGGAGTAAGATAAGATAGATTTGGAAGGCTAAGACCAGAGAAAATACATCAGAAATAGCAGACAGCAATGATCAAAGGCATAATTTTGGGAGTGGGAAAGTACATTGTTAGTTCTTTAGGAAATCCTGTCTCACAATAAAGGCAAAATATCCTGCTAAAATGACAACATCTTGTTGCTTAATTATTCTGCCAATTCTAAAAAGTAAGGCTAGCACTGAAATTCCTATCAGTCAAAGATTTGCAATACATACAGTAAAAAAGAAAAGGAAGGAAAGAAATGGAAGTTAAATCTGTAAGCAAGCTTTGCCATCTGTAACCCAGCCAGAGTTTCTACCCTATTGCTTGTCATTGAACAAATCTGAACATGCAGTGAAAATGCAACTAGGGGTTTACTGTTATTTATTGAAGATTTTTTTGTGCTATGTACACTGATGCAGATTTCCAAAGCTTTGTCAACACTGAAATTATATTGCAGATTACTACTAAGTGAGTTGATATTTTACCACAGAAATCTGCTTGTGAGCAGAAATAATTCATTTGGATACCCTCTTTTGTTTCAGTTTATTAATGAAAACCTGTTTATTTCTTTATTCACATTTGGAAGTAGCAGGTGTAATAACCCACGATGCGTAATTTATTTAAAGAATTTTGTCAGTCTTTTCTCTGCTGCCCATGAATCGCCACAAAAATATAAATTCTAAAAAGCACTCATGATTTGAAACTATTACCATATTTCAACAGATTACATAAATAATTTTTTGCCACGTGTATCAGTAAAAAAATAGCATTACAGATTACAACCGGCATCTGTAAGCAGGAGTGAATTAAAATGTATCAGATAACTTTTTTCAATACTTGCCAGTTTTTTCCTAGTGAGTATTTCTATCTTGACTAGTCTGTAGTGAAATATATTAAGTGCAGTCCATCTAACATGAAATTAGTTCATGTACTTCTCCAAGGATGTGACTGTCATGGAGCCAATGCCAACAAAGGCCAACAGCCCAAGTGTCCACAGAGAGGTCTGGGCAAGATTTCTGAACTTTATTACCTTGCCCTTGGCAGTCAGGCTACCCAGGGCATGGCCAGCTCAGACAAACAAGGTATACCCTTTGTCTGCACCAGTTCACCTAAAGTCACTCTGGGCTAAATTTGAGCTCCAGAAACAAGGATGACATGCCCTGATGTGCTCGGTCCCAGTAGGAGCCCTGGGTCAAAGACAAAGCTTGTTTTTTGCACTGGACTTATCTCTTAGGAATAGTGAACTACTACTGAAAATCATACGCCTTCTTAGAAAGAAATAAAGAAGTGCAGGGAATATTTTTGTTGTTAAAACTGCTATTTACTCTTACACAGCCTGGCAAAAGCAGGATAATGCAGCATCTGGAATATCCCTGAGGGAAGTAATCTGAAGAGCCACTTCCTTGAGCATGTTTTCTACACCTCTTGTTCAACTACTTCACACACTCATTTTCCAGTCATCACAGCCACATTAGTTAATAAACTAAAACACTGGCAGCATAAAATAATTTTATCAAGTTTGTACAGATAGTTATTAGCATATTTACCATGGCCAAATTGTTTCACTTGATTTATTTCTAAGTCAGAAACAGTTTCAGCAAATACATCAGCATTCCACCTCAACAAAAAAGTATTTATTTCCTCCTTAGCAAAAAATCAAGTTGATAATACTCTGAATAATACATTATCTATATCCATCCATCCATTCACCTAGAACTCAATTCTCTTAGGCTGAGCAATGTTTTAGATTTAAATTTCTCTGTTTGCATTTCTCTAAGGGTAAAAAAGATCTTTACAAAACACTGAGTCAAAAGGGCTTTTTTTTTCATCCAGTATTGGGAAGGGATTTCTCATTCCCTTAAGTAGGCAAATTGGTATATATTAATTTACCACTTAGATCTGTGTCCCTTAAGCTCCTGTCTTCTTGCAGTTACTCCAGCACCTATTTGAGTATTAATCCTACCACTTGCATTTTGCCCTCTAGGCCTCCTACTGCTTTGCTTTTACAACACTTTATATTTTTCATATTCACATTCAGAATTTCTACTGCCCCTCAGTGCATTCAAGGCTTTGGGTTTCATTTCACTAATGGGTCCTTTTTGAGAGGGCTATTATTCAACTTTTATCTGTGTCTATTGTAGGGACATATGGCACACTATTTCTCACCCTTGTAAGTATATGCAATGAAGGGGCTTTTTGGTTTTTTTTTAAATGAACATAGTTTACTGGGATTTTTGGTCTCCCATTGCTCTAGAGATTACACTTGATCCCTGAAAAGCAAATGCAGCAATCTGTGTAACAGCTATATAAATCAGCAGATGAAAATAAAAGAGAGGTGTGTGAAAGAAAAGAAAATTACAACCCGTGGGGCAGTCAAGACCTTGAGTTAAAAATTAATGGGCAAACAGGAGAAGTGAAAATGAAGGAGATTAAAAGAGAGCAGCCTGAAGCAAACAAAGGAAGTTGAATTGAACCTCCCTGCAAGGCGAGATAGTTGCTTTACCAGAAACTATGGCTGGTTGTCTGACCACCTTCAACATATTCTCCATTGTGCAAACAGATTGCTCCTCCATTAGAAACACATTAAACTACAGTTCTTGTTCACACTGGGAATACCCCTTGTGTTTTCAGAGACTTTTTCCATGGTGGTTGAAACAAAGTGCATGCACAATAGCTTTGAGGCCTGAATTCTGAAAGGAGCGACCCTCATTTTATATGCAGGTAAGCCTGAAACTTAGAACATAGCTCTTATCTACCATTAATTTCTATAGCTATTAGGTCCACAGAGAGAGCTGAGTACTGCTTAAGTGCCTGAACTCCTCATATGACTGCAAGAGGGATTCCTCACAGCTGCCAAAGAAGGCTACAGTGCAGATAAACACGTGTAGAGACACAGCTATTATTTTTTATCTTTTCCCAGCTTTTTCTTCATGGGAGTCTGGCTTTTCCTTATGCTTCATGTGTTTACACTGTTCTTTGGATGGAAAAAGTGTATGTGGGTGGCAGAGGCGGCTTCAAGATGGTCTTCTCTGTCCAGGCCATGTGAGGGACAGTATGTCCTGCTAAAATGGCTGTCTGTAGCATGGGCAGGTGGTGAGTCTAGGCTTGGGAACAGGCTTGGAACAGTCAGGCAGAACAGACAAAGCCAGAAAGGTAGCTCAACTTGCCCAGCCATGGGGGAGCTGCAGATGGAGAAGGAATAGAGGTGAGATCCAGGATATCCAGACTCTGTTACTCTTGGATTATCCTTCCTTACTACAACAGGAGAAGCACCAGGGTCTAAGGCTCAGAGAGCAGAAGTGAGAAGGCATTCAGAAAGTTCACATTCTTAAAGTCTGTGTGTATGCATAGACACATCTTTCAAAAATTACAGAGGTAAGTGTATATAAATTCCTATATTTTGATAAGAACCTTTCCTCATGTAAGTGTTGCACATAAATTTAAAAATCTAGTTTTCTTTTGCTTTTCTGAAGCCAAATGAAAGCAAGCTAGAATGTAATCATGCTGAAAACAAAGAATTTACAACGATTAGTAAGTGAATACAGTTTTCATGTGATTGCAGTCATGATGAAGAATAATGGACTATGGCCCTATTGTAGTTTATTTCTGCAATAAATTGCAGAAGCAGGTTTTCCATCTTTATTGGTTTTCTGGATGTTGGGGTTCTTTAATTCTTTGGGAACATTGTACATACAGCTAGCAAGGTGTAAAATATATCTACATTTACCAAGAAAACTTTGAAAAGCTTTATTTTTCATCTTTAAAAAATACAAATCTGATCATTTATGGAAATTCATGCAAATGTAGTTCTTGTAAAATGTGTGAGTCATGCTCCTGAGATGCTTATGAATAATATTGTTACTCTGTCATAGCTCTACTGAAATACTTTACTGTCTTAGTTCATTGTGCTTGGTTCTGCAAAGTGCAGCCAACCTTAAATTTAATAGTTTTTATATTTAACAGTAGTTTTCAGTCTTGTGTTTATTTTATTGTGACTATATATTAAATGTTGTTGTACTTAATTTGTCAATGACTGTTGAAACTCATCAAAATCATCTAGTTCAATTACTACTCTTCTTTGATCAGGGACTCTTGCTGTTAATGGTTAGACCCCTTCCTGGTTATTCATGCAGTCTTTTTTGATTCTGCGAAGGAAGAGAAAGTACCTACTGACTTCAGACAGAATAGAGAAATTCTAAAATTCTAGAACTTTAAATAATAAAACCCNAAAAAAGGGAAGCATATGCTAAATTTTAATGTGTTCGTAAACCTAGTAAACGTAGCAGCTTAGCAGCACTAAATGGCCTCTCTGGACTGCTAATGGTAGTTCTGGAGGCAGTTTGAAAGAACAGGACATTTCCAAAGCAATGAAAAAGTACCAGTCTCCTTCCAGGTTTAAAAAAAAGGAGAGATGACATTAGCAAATGAAGGGGACTTGATCTTTATTGTTTCCAAAATACTGAACTTATTTGTATTGGCTTTCCATACCAAGACTACTGCTTCACTTTAAATGTGTCCTACTAAAATTTGAGGAACTACTGACTATAATATACAGTTAAAGTAAAGGCAAGTAGAAAAATATTGTAAGGAAAGAGACATTAATCCTAAACAATTTTATACTAAGGAAAAGAAATTAGTTTTCACAGGTAGAAGTAATGAAACATTCATCCATTTATCCATTAATTTGTTTCTTTTGAATACCAAAACAATCACGCTGAAATTATGAGACACGAATGGCAAAAGCTTTCTTTCCAAAACCTGCAAACTCTGAGCATGCACCAACATGTGTGTGCAAAGCTAGAGGATCTTGTGCACTCATACAAATATGCAAAACAAGCACTGGCATCTGTCACTTGCCATTTCTATCGACAAAAGCTCAGAAGCTGAGTCTGGGAGGTCTTTGAAGATTCAGTCTGTCCAAATGGCAAATAAGTAAGAAGTGTGACATTAATTTCTAAGAACATGCAAAGCTTCCCTCTGCCTCATCCCTTTCCACGATATGAAGAAAAGACTTTCAAGGCTTTAAAATGAATGTGTGTGAAATGTCAGGGAAACTGGACTGTTGGATCTGTTCTATATTTCAGTCCAACAGGAGTATAGAGTTATTTATGCATAAAGGAATGTAATCAGAGGAGAGTCCTTTTATGTGTTTGTATATATACATAAAATGGAACTCTTAGAAACTTACAGTATCGCACACAGAATGGGTGAGGCTGGAAGGCACCACCTTGAACCATTTGGTCCAGCCTCCCTGCTCAAGCAGGGTCATCCTAGAGCACATGGCACAGGATTGCAACCAGATAGTTCCGAAACATCTGGAGAATCCACAGCCTCTCTGGACAAACTATTCAAGTGCATGGTCACTTGCCCAGTAAAGAAGTTCTTCCTCGTGTTCAGGTGGAACTTCCTGTGCATCAGTTTCTGCCCATTGCCTCCTGTCCCATTGCTGGGCACCACTGAGCAGAGCCTGGCTCCATCCTCTCGGCACCTCCCTTCAGATACTCACAGACATTGATGAGGTCCCCTCTCAGTGTCTCTTCCTGAGGCTGAACAGGCCCAGCTCCCTCAACCTTTCCTCATAAGAGAGATGCTCCAGTGTCTCAATCATCTTTGTTACCTTCCACTGGAGCTGCTACAGGAGCTCCATGTCTCTCTTGTCCTGAGGAGCCCAGAACTGGACACAGCAGTCCAGATGTGCCTCACCAGGGCTGAGTAGAGGGGCAGGATCACCTCCCTTGACCTGCTGCCAATACTCTTCCTGGAGTACCATTTTCCTTCCTAGCTCCTTTCATTTTCTTTCCTCTAGTTTCTCGGTCTTTGAAATGGCCTCACATCTCAGCTGTCCTTCATGAGGTTTATCTTCTTTTCCAATAAAAATATATCAACAAAAACTTACTTTCTGCTGTTCTTCAAACCTCCATCTTTTGCCCAAGGCAAAGAAGCAAGGGCACAACACATGATCCAGTTCATCAAACTATACAACTGTCTTAAAAAAAGCCTCTCAATAATGACAATAATCATTTGACTATTTAAAACTTAAAATTAAGGATATATAAAATATATAGTAGCTGTGTGTGGAATTAGTTAAAATATTCATTTATTTCATCTTTTTTTTGGTAAACATCAGTTTTGTTTCTCCTTTCTGCTTCCTCACACACCAAAGAGGCATCCTGACTCACACTATTTGTACATCTACTCTAGTGGAAATAGATCAGCAATGAGCTCAGCCTCTCTGCTTAGGCTATGGGGAGGAAGGATTGGCTGGTAAAAAGGAAGTGTAGTTTGAATCACAGCTCTCCATTTTGCTTGATAAAACATCACGGGATATGAGGCTGAAAAATGAACAGCCCTTTCTTTGTATAGTAAGCATAAAACGTTTTACAAACAGGAGTCATCTGTTTCCCATTTGTCACCCTTTCACCACAGCATGGGGGCTCTGACTTGTTGCAAATCTTTAAAGCAAACTTTAGGAATCAAGCTGGGCACATGTAAGCTAAGAATCTCAAAATGCAGGACTGTTCCTCTGATGAAACTTTTGCTGGCCCTTTCTTTCCCCTCTCTCACCAGAAGTCCTGTATGAGCAAGAAAATACCCACTGCTACCGTGCCGTCTCGCTTCCAATCTCAGTCCCCAAGCAGCACCAGCCACGCAGCTGGCTAAGGGATCAGCATCCCTGCAGGCATCTCTGATTGCCTGGCTGCCATCACCAAGCACGTTTGGGGAACTACTTCCAGGTACCTGTCTTCTGACAGCTAATTCTCACCACTTGCATTATGTCTCACTGCTAATCTACTGCTTGATCTGTTTATTTGTCCATTTGCTGACTCATCTCTCTTCCCATTGATATCTGATGGATTAAATAGCTCAGCCAACTCTTTCACTGATATGCTGCTGTCCTCGACATAGCTGCTGAATCAATACACTGCTGTTTGTTTTTCTGTTCCTCTAGGTAGCTAACTTAGACGGTAAGTGATTCCCTTCCTTTTAAACAGACACAGTCCCTGGCTCTGCTTCCTCAGCTAATAATTTCATTTAATGTTAGATTCCTTTCGTCAGCTGCTAAACTATGCTTTTGACTCCCGGAGTCCTTCCCTATAAACTTACGACCCTGTACATTTGCTCTCTTGCCATCATCTCTTTAGCATTTTCCACCTCTATATACTCTTTTCCCCTTCTTGGTACTTTCTTTCATGTCATTTGTTACTCCTACTGTCCTTCCATTTTGTTCCTTTCACTGCCCATACTACATCACACTCTTGACTACCCTTCTGCCACCCAAAGCAGTCCTTTCCTTCCTTTATCACTCCATTATTTATCAGCATCATATGTAAAGTTAATGTAATTACATAAATTATCCTTGTAATTACACTTTGAATGTGTTTTTCTGATACTTGTTAATTGTCATGAATCCACAGGTTGGAAAGCCTGCAATGTGACCAGCAGCAACTGTACAATACAGCTTAATTATTAAACCTGGAGTGGAATAGCATTTGCATGAAGCAGAAGACCTGGAGGGTAATATAAGTCAATAAAAGTACATGAATCCCTAGTAATAACACACAGAAAAGCAAAGCATAAGCTTATTACCAGAGCTGATGAATAGATAATTTTAAACTTGTTAAAATACCCTGAAGCATCCAGGCTGCAAAACAAGCAGCTTTTCCTTTTGCAATAAAGTAAAAAACTGAATGCAGTTATGTTTTTCCTGTCCCTCTTATTTTTTAAAATTTTGTATTTTCTTTTGTTTCTGAATGTAAATAAGGGACTAATCAAGTTTATACCTCTCTTTCCAACCTCTGAATAATTTTGTAAAATGCCTATAAGTTTTAAAAGTAACCCAGAGGGAAAATAAAGTTGGTGATCTTCCTACTCAGTAACTTTTCAAAAAGTGGTAGATAAGTTTCAGACTTAGAAAACCCAAAAGTCTGACAGAGTCTGAAGAAAACAAAATTCTTTGTTAAACTGGTTTTATTTAAAATAAATTCACCGTCTTAACAAATTAAAA
>VXAD01000990.1:1287762-1473786 GCA_013399195.1 Dicrurus megarhynchus
AAAAAGAAAGAAAAAAAGGCCAAAACCCATAAGAGGGTTTTTATAAATTATTGGTCCTTTTATTTTTTTAATTCTTTACTGCAATGCAGTATGGAGAAAACTGAAGTCAAACACCCTTTCAATATTTAAAAATATTGAGTAACCTACTCCAGTTTCATTGAAATTTTAATTTTGGAGATTTTAAAACAGACAAGATTTCCTTTTATTTCTGGTGCCAAGCCAAATTATGGACTCTCAATAACCTTTCCACATTACATTTTTTATACAGCTCTAGTGATGCATATGCACTGCAGGTCATCCTTTCTGCCTTCTGTTAATTCCAGTGCAAACTTATTTTATCTGAAACAAAACCTCTATTTTTAAAAAAAATAAATGTACTTGTTATTACTTAATTTCCCAAGTAGATTTGAAAATTTCAATTTTCTCCTCTTTCTGAATTTAAATTTCTGAATTGAAACCAAGATGAAAAGAGTTGAAGAGGTTCTGAATAATATTTATTTTCAGTTTGGTTACTCAATGAACTAATAAATAAGATATTAAGCTGGTGGGACTGTTAAATCACTCACTGTCTTTTGGAATTCAGTCTTTTTTTACTCTCAGGCCATATCCTTTTTTCTCAACAACTCTAATTTATTGTAATGATAATTTTACTGGATGCCTGAGCTACAAACACTTTCAGGAAAAATGGTTTCGATTTTTTCTTCCTAATTATTTTCATGACTGATAAATATGGTTGATAGATGAGAGGAGCTGAAATTCCAAGGAACCAATATTTTTCCACAGAATCAATAGCTTTTTAACAGAGCATTAGTATTGTTCTTTCATTTATAACATATTGGCAAATCACAGAATAAGCTGAGTTGGAAGGCACCCAAAAGGATCATCGAGTCCAGCTCCTGGCCCTGCACAGTACCATCCCCAAGAGTCACACCATACCTTTGAGTGAGTCAACAGCTCCTCCCAGCTTTGTACTGTCTGTGAAGATCAGCATTTCTAAATATGTTGTCTTAATTCTTTTGGGGTTTTTGCATTCTTTAAAAAGGCGCACTCTTAAATAGCAAAGAAAATACGGAAACACTCTAGGAAAAAAATTTCTTTTATTTCCCACTCAATTTCAGAATGCCTTATGAGGGCTTGGGAAAACACATGAATGTTTGATGTGGTGATTTTAAATGTGAAAGTGAACTGAAGAAAAGCTGTTGTCATGTGAATATATCCAGCAGAGCAGCCACAAATACAGATAAGAAAGTCTATTTTTACACAAGGGTAAACAAAAAAAAGTGTGATTCAAATAAAAATAACAATATCTGAGCTGTAATTAGTGAGATAAAATTAATTCTCATAATACATTTATATAGATGTGTATTGCAACTTGGTCCAAGATGCCTCAATCCAGGATACTAAAGTCTGATTCACTTACACTAGATCCATACGAAGTAAGTCTATCAAAAGAGCATTTCCTGATTTGTACTTGGGGAGACTGAAAACTCTTGCTTTAAACAGAGAACCTGCGGATAACAAGCCAGTTCTACAAAGCAAGCTGGACACTTTTAGTGATACACCATATCAAAGGTAAACCATAGGAGCTAACATAGAGTCCTACTGTTTGTAATCAATAACTGATAGGGTGCAGTGCAGTGTTTTGGAAAGAATGAGTTAGAAAAGAACAGGGGGTAGGGGGTTGGAGCTGAACGTGTACTCATTGTGTCTCAGGGCAGAAAAGGTGCCTGTGCATGCTCAAATAGAGGACTGTGAGTAGAAGTGGAACAGTCACCGGAGTTGTGGCAATCAGAACATTAAACTCTGTGATATACTGTGTACCCTGTGAACTCTACACTGTGGAAAACAAATTAATAAATTTAGGAGCATGTATAGATATAACACAAAAGAGTGTTCACAAGCGGTTTTCTCTTCTGGGAGATGTGTCTTCCAGCTGCATACTAAAGAAGTTCAATGTATTTAGCTTAATACAGAGAACATTAAGTGAAAAATTTTATCTAATTCCCTCAGAACCCTTAAATGTCTTCTCAAAAAGGATGTCTTCTCAAAAAAACCACTTTTTTTGTTTATCCAAATCATATGAGCTCAGTGGAAGAACTACTTGGGAAAGTTTTGTGTCCTTTGTTATAAAGAACAAATATAAGAGGAAAATATAGATGGGAACAGGCATAACTCTATTTTTGCACTGCTTACTAGCATCAAATATTATGTCTATATTTAGTATTATTGGCAAAGCAGATATGAAAGCCTCCTGCATTCCTGAAGTCTCTACCACCTTGTGTACTGGCTTCTTCCTAACTTTCTCATGCTTCTCTAGAAAAGAACCTTCACTGATGCTTTGGAATGTGATTTGTCAGGGCTGTGAGTAGCATCTGCATGAGCTGCACAGCGTCTCAGCACTTCTCCTAGGCCAGGGGAGTATGGACAGACAGAGATGTGCTGTCAGGGATGCCTGTGGCTGAGCTGTAATATAATACAATCTATCAATGACTTTGAGAGGTGACGATAAATGCTTCAGAAAAGGTAGACATTATTATACTTTTAGCTCTGTGAAGAAATGTGCACTGTCAAATGGTTATGGTGTGATTTTAATTGTTCGGTAATTTAAACACTCACTGCAGTCAACACACACATCCCTCCAAATGCCTGTTTCCTTCTTTCTACAGTTTTCTGGCATGCTTTTAGGTAGCTGTGTAGCAAAATACACTTTTTTCAAAGTATTGTAAATTCTCAACACGGGTTAGGAAAAAAAATCAAGAACTAAAGTTTTATATTTGCTACTGTCTTTAAAAGCATTTTCCTTGCCAAATTATTCTGACCTCTGAGCATGGTTGTCACATTGTTCTTTCTAGTCATTATTGGAAACAGCTCATGTGTCTATTGTATTGTGCTGATTTTGGCTGGGGTAGAGTTAATTTTCATCATGGTATCTGGTATGGGGATGTGTTTCGGATTGGTGCTGAAGGCAGTGCTGTTTTAGTTACTGCTGAGCAGCACCTACACAGAGCCAAGGCCTTTTCTGCTTCTCACACCATGCCAGCAGTGAGTGGGCTGGGGGTGCACGAGGAGATGGGAGGGGACACAGCCAGGACAGCTGATCCCAAGTGACCAAATGGATATCTCATACAATAAGACATCATCTTGGCATATAAAGGTGTGGGAAGAAGGAGAAAGGTAGGGACATTTGCAGTGTTAGTCTGTTAGTCTTCCCACGTCACTGTTATGCACGATGGAGTCCTGCTTTTTTGGAGATGGATGAACATCTGCCTGCAGATGGAAAGCAGTGAATTAATACCTTGTTTCCCATTCTTACGTGTGCAGTTTTTGCTCTATCCATTAAACTACCTTAACTCATGAGTTTTCTCACTTTTAATATTCCAATTCTCTTCCCTGTTCTGCTTGTGGGGGACTGAAAGAGTGGTTGTGTGGTTCTTAGTTGCTGGCTGGGGTTAAACCATGACATGTATAGAAGCGGTTATCTTACCTCTTGAGTTTTGTGTTTTAATTAGGAATATTTTTTTTTTTTTTTTACCCTCTCAGGTCTTTGCTGCCTTGCAATCTTATCTGCAGCATTACAGTTCTTGAAAGGATAGATTTTCTTATACATGGAAAGGAAATCCTTAGGACATGATTTTCAAAACCATCTGGCATTTACTTAAGTCTGCCTCCCCTGATATTTATAGCAGAGATGATTTTTACCACTGATAAACACCAGTAAATATTCCTCCCCTTGGATTTATTTTGAATGTTCAGTACCACTACCTTGCAAGTTTTTTTCTTTCCAGACTACATAACCTGGAACAAAGGAAAACAGCTGGTAATGAAATAATCAAATACTAATTCTCATTTGTTGTGTCTCTAAGTATCAAGAGGTTCTGAGTATATTCAAAGCCAAGTGCATTCGTTACTTGCAAAACTGGACTTCACGAATGTCTTCAGGAGTGAGATGTTGTTATTTCATCTGGTGTGTCATACAGACAAATGTCAGTCACAGCCGTACTACAACATCAGGCTGCTTGCACATAGCCAAAAAGAGATGATGCTCACTTGTGAATCATCCTTCCAAGGATGGTCCATGTTTACCTGTACCAGAAGGTGTCGTGTCTACTTGCACTTACTTCAGAATGGACAAGATTGCTGTTAGCACATCCTCCTACCATGTGCCAACAGCAAGGAGATATTATATCCAGTGCACATTTCACGAAGTGTATGTCCAAGGCAACATACCCCAAATAATTTTTACTAAGCTCCCATGTATCACAACAGCAGCCTCTGAAAGGGTATCCCTATATCACTTTGTAATAAAGTAAGGCATTCCACAAATATCCAAGAGTGTCACTGGAACCTGCTTACTGAGACAACTGCAAGTGCAGAGACACCCAGCTGGATCAGATACAGCATCCACCTGCAGAAAATGACACTTTTCTGCAGAGAAACACGCACCTTCCCATGCCCACCTCTGATTGTTCCATGAGAATTCTTGCTCAGGTGTGACTGGTCTGGTGGATGCTTTTTCAGGAGCCCCTGAGACAGATGGAGGCAAATGAGTAATGATCACAAGCTGAATACACATCTCTCTTTTTAACTCTGGCAGAAGCTTCACCACAAATCCATTACCACACTGCTGCAGTGATCTGGACAAGGCCCTGACTGTAGCTGATCAGTACATACTCAGGCCATGAGATTATCATGGATGCTCAGAACCAGAAGGTGAGGAAGCGTGACCATTGCTGTGGGTGAACAGGTGTGATGGATAGAAGCCTGGTGGAGTGCAAGTTTCTCTGTAGCCTTTCTGGGCCATGATTTGTGTGGCCTGTGGGTTTGTGGCACCCCTCAGCACTAGAGAAAGCACGGATGTGAGCAGGTCCTTCTAGAGCTGTTTTATGGGCTGGTAGTGTGAGTGCAACAGGGCACTGCAGTGTCTCAGGGCAAACCTTCAAATACTTCTCAAATACTTCTCTCACTTGTGTAATATATCAGCTGGCTTTTTGACTCTGCTAAAGCTGTGCAAAAAGATTTTTACATGTGTGTAACATTTACTCCAATCCTAAATCTCACAGTGGTGATATCATGTCTCCTTCTGGAATATTACACCTGAAGTAAGCCATAAATTGGTGGCAATATTGAGTGTTTAATAATCTTATGAGTAACACTATGACCCCACACAGTTCAGAAATATTCCTCAAGAAGGTGATGTTGGAGTCAGGGGGCATTATTACACTGATTTCTGAAAACTTGAGAACTCATTTGGTAAAGCAAGGAGAAACAGTAAAGAAAAAGGCAATGACCACAGGTTGTAGTTTGGAAGACTCAGTCTGTATAGAAGGAAAATCACTCTTAGAAAGATGACCTGCTTTGAGCCAGGTCACCAGGGAAGCCACAAACTCCATAAATGGGTGTTTTCATACACAGCTAGGTAAACCTTATGTGGCTTGGGCTCTTGACAGCCTAGAAGTCCTGGTCAAAGTTCTGACTAGATGAGCTCCAATGGTCTCCTACAAGTCATAGAATCTTGTAATTTTGAAAAGGCCATGCAAAAAGGTACCATTTATTCACTTAATCTGAAATATCACAAAACATTAATTTACTGTTAATTTGTGGTTCATCTTTGCTGACAGTTAATTAAAAACACATAATACTGAACATCCCCAAAACTTTGGACTCAGTGCCTGTTGCAATAAAAGGTCTATGGGGAATCTGCAACACATATTTTATTGCAAATGCAGTCTTGTTCTTATCGCTCCATGTTTCTAGATTCCCCAAAATATTCAGCTGCATATGGCCCATCTTTTCTCTTTCTACACCTGTAATTTATTGAACAGTCTGAGAAAGAATTCAGAAAAGAGATGGAGAGAATCATGTCACCTTTCCCTTTGAACAGTTTTGAATTACTTTCCTGTAATCATTACTGCAGATTAATGCCATCAAAGAGCAGTTCTGCAGGAGATAAAATGAACAGCCTCTGATAAATTTATCATTATAGCAAATCACACCAAGTAGGATTTCTTTCCTCAGCTTGCAGAATGTACAAATGATTTTTTTTCCTTTAAATTTTAAAGGTTTCCCTAGCAGACAAGGGCAACCTGAAAGTCAGGATGAAAGTCCTGAAGGCATGCTATTCTGGCCATGCTGGGGGAAACCTAATGAAATATATCTGCGTAAAATTTGTAGTGCTGCACTGTATCATTGTGTTGAAAAGGAACTCATATAAGTTTAACCTTCTTTAATGAAAAGTTTATTGCCTAAATGACGATACATTTGAGAGCAAAGGCCACTAGGGAATTATGTATCATTTCTCGGCTTTATTTTCCTTTATCCTAAGTCATCATCACTTGCATTAAGTAGGACTTAGCAGGTTTCCTGGTTGCACTGTGAAAAAAACCAGAGACACAGTCAGGGTCACCAGGTTTCTCTGCAGAGTAAAATCTGCTGCGCATGCTTCTCTGTCTTTTATCTCTCACCCGTACCTTTAGCCATTAAACATTAACAACTATTGAGTGACTCAGAAGAAGGGCAGGGGGCACTTCTGGAAGAAGTTCAAATACTCAGTTGATGAGAGCAGTACTAGCACCTGAACAGCATAGAAGATATGCTAAGCTGCATACTTAGTCATATTCCTCCTTCTGCACAGAAAGAGGAAAAATAATATCCATGCTAAAAAAAGGAGAAGGAGTGATCCTTTAGGCTGAGGTAAAAGTACAGTACAATCAATGGGATTGCACTATCAAACACTATGGATCTAACATGTAGTACTGTAACGACAAAAAGGAGTTATTATAGGACTGAAATCTGAACTGAAAAAGAGCACCCGAGACACTGTTTGTGCCTGCTTTTTTGCAGTCTCAGCTATATGATGTGCTTGTTGGTGACTGGAGAAGTTGACCTGAACCTCAAGGGGCCTTCTGCAGCCCAGACTCCAGCTTTCCCACAGGCAGCAACAGAAACACACCACAGCTTCCCTAGCCACCATCTCACTATGTTCCGCCCTCTTTCTGCATGACACTACTTTTTTTCCTGATATGATAGACACGCACATAGCACACAGTAAAGGTCATTAAACTACATGGCTGCTAAGTGATAAAATTATTATTACAACAGATGTACATTGCTTTATGCTATGTTTGTGTATAGTATCTATAAAATGGCAGTAATTAAACAGCATGTAACACCCTATTATAGCATCAGCATTCTGCATTTTTGTTCTAGGCTTCATTTTTCAGGTAAATAAATCAGAAATAAATTAATAAATCAGAAAAATTCCCTTTAGATCTGACATTGGTTAGATTTTATCCCTTTCTTCGACATAATTGAATTGGATAATTCTGTCAAAAATCTCTTAGCCATTTTTGATCTATCCTCAAACATAGTTAATCAAAGCATGCTTCATTTGTTTCAGAGAAATAACCAAATAACTTCAAATTTTGTGATTAGACCACTCAAATTCCTGTCATTGTTGGCAGGTATATTGTCTTCAAAGAGTGAGTGTAATTTTTACATGTTAGAAGATAGCTGAGTTGCAAGGAGCTGAGGGAGGAAAATATTCTGCATGTCCTCTTGTTGCTGCAGTTCTTGTACCTTCACAAGAGGCCCTGGGAAGAAATGGGGCTGAAGAAAGGATCTTGGAATGTTATAAGATTGAATTCTAAATCCTGGCTTTAGCACCAACTCAGTATACAGCTAAGAACAAATTATTTTACCCCTTGGTCTTCATTTCGCCTCTGTAAAAAGTGGTTAACAGTATTCACAACCCTTGCCTGACTCTTTCACAGGAATCATGGGGATGTTAATGAAAAAATATATAGCAAGACACCATACTGTGGACAACTAAGGCATTGTAACAGTGATATCAGAACATACCTGAAAAGAAGCACACCAGTTTCCACAACAGAGTATGTCTTTGCAAAGATTACATTTTCTTATTAACTCCATTTCTGTATGTTGCTGTCCTATAGCATAGCAACATACCCCTTGCTTGTCACTCACAGAAGTTAAAAAACCAGTAACAGGCTAGCGTGATTTGAAATACCCTCTAGCTGTCTTGTTACTTGTTGGATTGATATTGTTTCTCCCCTGAGGGGTCTTTATTGGTTTACTATCATGTACCTTCTTTCATGATTGGTTCATTCTGTTATCTCTACCTGATGATGTAACACCTTAAAACTCTCTGCGAGAGAACAACCGGGGTCTCTCTGCTTTAGCTCCCCTTCAAGCTAACTGGCCCCTGCCCTCTCGGGGGCAGGAGAAAATAAACTTGGAATGCAGCTGACAGAGTTTCCACTCTTTTCTCCGTACCTTCCGCTGCTGGCTACAGCATGCCCACATGCTGTGAGGAGGCGTTGGGCTGCACTGGTAAACTGAGGCACGCAAACCTCAGTTACCATCAATTCGGTCGCTGGTTCACGCGGGCATCGGACCCCGTTAACCTGCAGGCCGGGCTGGGAACAGCCTGGCCGGCGGAGATTTTAACACATTTCTATTGATGGACACTCTGAAAGCATGAGAGTAAATAGGTGAAAGCAGACAGGGAGTTTTCAGCTCCAAGGCTTGATTCCAGCTTGTCTCTCCTCCTCAAATCAGAATTTTACTTTAGATGATCACACAAAAGTCTGAAACTGCTTTCCACCTTTCTTGTGTTTCTCTGTTGCCCAATAATATAAGACAAAGAAATCTCAGAGGGTAAAAAGGGTTTTTCAGCTACTGTGTTTGATTTAATTAATTTTCAGTTTGTCTTTGCTTAGCTATTATCCTGGCACGTTTATATCCTTATCTCATGAAAGATGGCCCAAATGTGGATGGGCTTAGAAAGTCAGGGAGGTTCAGATTTGCATGTTACTAGTCTCCTTAAAGAATGAGAAATTTATGTTTTGAAAGTATGTGTGCTCAAAGATTTGGCTTTTTTTTTTTTAATACAAGAAATGAAACAATGTGAGGTGTCTCCTTATTCCTAGCTTATATCCTTGCAGGTATTTATTTCCGTTGTCATACCAAGTCTCAGAGCTGCTGGTGGCTTCTGCTTTGCTGTCATGTCCCTCTGTTTTTTTTCTGGATTTGATTTTCCTTTCTGTCTGTGCCCTTGAAGTTTTTCTCCTTCCTCCAACGTAGTCTTTGACACTGGCACTTGTCATGGTTTAGGAGCAGCACTCCTTCATTTAGTGCCCCCTTCTTCCAGCGGGAGATACAAAAGGCAGAGATTACACATTGAGATGATTAACTGGAAACAGCAAAGCGGTAAGAAAATGAGCAGTAACAGCAGAAATGCTAGTAACAACAGGGTATAAAAGAGGTGGTATTTACATGCAAGATGGTCACTGAGCTGAACCTATGCGACATGACCCCCAAGACAATGAACCAAATGGCACTTGGACCCTCCATGCCCACATTTTTCTTACCCACAGCAATCCATGCCTACTTCCTTCTCAGAAGTGAGAATCCCTTACTTCTGCCTCCCAGCCATGATGTGCTGGGTTGTGTAGAATAACAACCCAGGCCCACCCACATGGCTTCAGGGTCCACCCATTCATGACTACTGAGAGAAAAACTGTGTCCTGGCTGAAAACCAGAACAACACTGAAACCTAAAAGGGTCTTTGGCAGACTGTTTCTCAAGTAGTTCAGGAAGTTCTGGGAGGGGTGTTTGACAGCAGAAGAGGTTGCAGTGCTGAAGACCTGTGAATCAGGGAACAAATCTCTGTCCAGTTGGTATCATGAAACTTTTTAGGGGAATTTATCTTGCTCATGGACACTTTTCTCTCACAATATAATAATGTATCTCATTAGGATACGGCTGCTCTCTGTGCCATGCCCTTATCTGCGATAGTATTTTCAAATCCAACTTTTTTTATTAATGTCTTTTTCCTCATTATTTTTATTATATAGAAAATAAATGAAGGTAAGAAAAACAAAAATTTAACCATATTTTCCTGTTAAGGGGTGTATATGGATAACATAGAGAGGTGAGTATAAACCAGCTTTTGGGACAGGCCATTGTATAAAGAGAACTGCCTCAGAAAACTGTATCAACACTTTTTTTGGTATGAGGCACAACTCCAGGTGAGTCTGGGTCATATCTTTTGGATATACCAGGCTTTTTAACAGGTCAGAAAAACCTCAGGAATTTCATCTATGATGAAACATCATCCCCTTCACGATTACACAGTGAGCTGCTCATGACATATCACAGTTTGCGGGTTAATAAATGCAAATAGCAGAAGGAAAAAGATGGAAAGAAACCTTCCGTGTGTTGCTTCGTACAAGAGACAATGGTCTGATGTAGGTGAACTATTAAGAATGGAGTACTGTGTTCCTTATAATGCTTTTGCAGGAGTTCTTGTGTTAATGGAATAAAATGATGCTGAATGGTCTTTATCTCGGGGCTTCCTGAGGAAGTTAATGATTCACAGAGCACTGGAAGTTTCTCTGTTGTGGGCTGTTCAAGCATCTGCTTTTAAATGTCAGGACAGGACAGCTGTCATATTTTATACGTGTCCTTAGAATATAGATATGCATTAGTCATTGCAAGAAGCTGCCATTTCAAGTGTGGGAGCGACTAGGTCGGGATTGATTTGTGAGGAGTCTTTCCCATTCTCATACTAGTCTTTAGCTACTCTCTTAATGATGGGCTTTGCTCAGAAAAGCATAAGGCGAGAGTGTACTTTTTGCAGGTTCAATATGAATTATAAAGAAATAGTGCAATTGGTCTTCATCCACCCACAGGTTACCAAAAAACTGACTCAAAATCAGGTCGCGTCTCAGATGAGTTTTGTGGTCATTTGTCATCCATATTTGTACAGAGTATTAGCTTCTTCTTCCATTTTTAGAGTTGTTTTTCTTCTCAGAAATAGAAATACTTCTATTTTCTGTTCTTAAGGGAGACTGTGGAAGGAAGATTTGGTTATTTTCCCACTGAATTGCATTCCACAGAGGGGAAGGGAAGGCAGAAGGACACACAGAGAAATACCTGTTGAGTTGAAGCAGTGATATTTGCCTTCTGGTTACATGGCTGTGAACAATTTCAGACCACTTGTCCATTCAGATGTGAATGGCTGTGGGTAGACCTCCAAACAGTTCAGAGGGTAGCAGTACCAGGGCAGCTGGAGGGGAAGGAGAATTTCCAGATCCTCCTTTGCTGTTGGAAGCCATTGACTTGGATGGCATTGTGCTACCTTCATCTGGGAACCAGCATGTGTTTCACAGTGCTCCTGATATCATTGGTGTGCATGCTCTTTTTTGTTTCTTTGATTTTTATTCTCTTCTGCTTTTTTTTTCTTTTCTGTCAAGTTTGGCCTTTAAGCTTGTTTAAACATGGAACTGTACACTAACAAAATCTTCACTCTGCTCCCAGAAGACTTTTTCTCTGGACTTAAAACAAGCAACTATCTTCATACCATTAACATCCCTTCCTGTCATGATGTTGTGCAGGTACCTGGGACCATGGTGAAGGAGCCTGCGTCTATCCCACTGCCCAGCCAGGAAGCACCAGGGGGCAGCCCCAGCCCCTAGCACCAGGATCCTCCCTGGAATTTGGGTGGTCCAGGATGTGGGCCCACAGGTAGGTCTGGCTCAGCAGGGCCTGTGGCTGGGCAGGGAGCTCAAGACTGACCATGGTGTGACATTGTTGGGAGGGGGGGAGATAGAGTCCTGGGCCATGGGCAGATGGGGTGAGGCGTGTAAGTGCCCTGGCACCACTGAAAACGATGCAGCAATAATGTATAAAGGTCTTGCACATGCTGACTGGGTTACAACTGTGTTTATGGTCCTACAGCTTGAACAAAATGGTTCCAGTGATAGAAATTCTGCCAGGAGTCCTGGGGTTTGATCTAGCAGATCCAGAAGCTGTGCCTAGCCAGGGAAGAGGAGGAAAAGCTGTTTGGGGTGATTCCCCAGACCCTGTTCCCCTGTGGCCCACTGCTGCCCATCCCAGTCCATGCACACAATTAGCACCACATCTGGCCCTGCTCAAGGGCTAGGGAAGGAGTTAGGGGGAGTTCTGCCTGCTCTCCTGAAAGGAAATCCGTTCTTTGCTCCCAGCTTTTTGTGTGTGAATGATGCAGCACTGTTTGCCCAATGAGAATAAATATTTTGCCAGTGAGCCACAAAGTTGCTCCTCCAATATTTATGGCTTCCTTTTACAGGAGCACTTTAGTCACGGGGCAGCTTGCTGTGAACAAACAGGCTGTGTGTGCTGCCTCGGATAATGTTGTGAGGTGCACTCATGGATAGGGCAGAAAACACTCATTTTACTACTAACACAAAATAGACATTGGACCGGTAAGCATGCTTGTGTGGAAATTACTTGGAACCAAAACTGGATTTTCCTCCAGTTATTACGATTCAGACCTCCAAGACAGAAGCAGAAATAATGCCACACCGTTTAAGTATCTAATTATCAGTCTTTAATTATGAATAACAAATAGCCACTGTGTCTGCTTTAAGAAGAAATCACGGCCTAAATTTTTTCTTCACAAAGCATTTGTAAAAAAGAAAAAAAGAAATAATGAATGCAATCTAAACTGATTATACATTATTGGGAAGAAAAAAATATGCTTACTTCATGTCGATAGTGTTTTCACAATGAAAGATATAAATGCTGACTCACTTGGTGGATTTTCCGTGGGCCTGTACCCCTGAAGAGACTAGGACTCTTCATTCACTATAAACTTAAGCACAGGTGAAAGCTTTTGAAAGCTTGGAAAGAATTAATATACTTTGGCACCACATCAAAATACACGAATAAAACACAGAATAGTAGTTACTGTGGTGATGCAGTCTGGTGAGCTGGAGGGAAGGAAAAACAAAGAAATAATTCAGGGAGGATTGATTTATTAATAATTCGCCTTCCTGCAGTTTGATGCCTTGCTCCATTTTCCTCAATTTTTTCCCTCTTTCTTGTTTTTTTTTTCTTTTTGCCCTTCCATGTATGCAATATGAAGCTTTTTACACCTCAGCAGAGGTATTGAGGGATTACTGTTTTGCTCATGGTTGAGGATTCTTGGTGTGGGATCCAGCCAGCACAAAATGGTTGCGGGGCCACAACAGCTGTTGAGCAGTACCAGGACATTTTTTAGGGAGCCACCATCAGCACTGGGACCCAGGTTCATGTCAAAGGGGCTCAGACTGTTCTCCCTAATCTCTGATATTGACCAGTATCAGATGTTCCAGAATGGATTAACATGGTCCCCATGATGAAAGTACAGGTTACCTATGGGGAATCTAACAGAACCCATGGTGACTAATGTTGTGAGCTTGATAGTTTATAATGCTCCTGTTTAGTTAAACTTTTTTAAGTGCTGATGTTTGTCTATCTCTGAATCTTTCTCACTTTTGCTCAGGTCTAAGAATCAAGGCATGAGGATGTTTCCTGCCTGAGTCTGAACTGTTCCTCAAGCCACTGCTTTTTAATGTTATCAGGCACCCTCCTGTTCTTTTAACACAGTTTTTTTAATTTTCCTTTTTATATTGAAAAATATATTGAGGCTGTATTTCATAGCCTGAAAATGTTCTTTATTATTTGAGTTTTCTCTACAATTTTGATTGCTGATAATGTCTCCACAAATCATGCAAGATTACACTATTTGGGAGAAATAATGCACAAATATTCAGCAGCAATTCTATAAATATTTTCTCCTTTGAAATAACTTGAATCTATCAGACAAATAGAATAGTACAGATGCAACATGGCTGTGATTTGGATAGTTGAACTCCTCAGAAGATGTTTGTATAGATATGTATGAAGGATAATGAGTTTATTGAATATCGGGATCTTCTGTAAAATACTGGAAAGGAGGCACATGCAACTGACCTTGTCTTTTACTGGTATACTACAAACATTTTATTTTTATTAGCTTGTTAGGACACCAGGACTCAGCTAAATGGTTTCATGGTTAAATGGAGAAAGTTTAGTATATTAATATCCCACTTGTCCACACTAAATTAATGGCCTGGAGACTTTATGAAAGCTTTATGATAGATCTGGGCTGTACTGTGCAATTTAAAGCTCCCTTTTTTTCAATCTTTGGTGTGGGCGCCTTGGCTTTCAAAGTGACTGAGGAGTCCGAAGTACCCAGAACACATAAACCCCTGAGTGAGGAGGATTTATTGTGGTTAAGCAACATATGGCTATGCTGAAATATGTTATCCTGAAGAACATGGGAAGAGAAGAGGGGTATTAAAGCAAATTTTCCCTGTGAGACATGTGCAAGTTCACGCAGTCCTGCAGCCACTGAAAAAAGCTGTACCAGCACTTCCATGAAAATTTGCATTTCCAGCCCACATTAATCTTGGATTAGGTTCTTCATGTTCTGCTGCCAGGCAATTATATCACTGTGAGTTTTGTTTTGCCTTTTTTTTTTTTTTTAATATATGCCCCTCAAATGAGAACTGAAACATTTAGAAGTGAGAATATGATCCTTTGAAGGTAAAGGGGGAGACTTACAAAAATTAAATATTAGGAAAATGGAACTGTCTTTACACAGTTTTAATATATCTTGTCTTCCATCATCATTTTCCTATAGCACTGTTAGTGTCCAAATAAATTTTCATTCACTAGAGGAATGCGGCAGAGTGGTTATCACCATGCACCACTGTGCTGTCTATGGACCAGATCCTTTGAGTGAACAAGACAGGTTAACTGCAGATGGCATCATCCCCATAACCAAAGTCACAACATTAATTGATAAAATAACTCATTGTACTGCAAGGTAGACTATTGTGGTCCTAAGTTTGGGGCCAGTTCCACCAGTCATGATTCCTTCATGTTCATTTTAAGACAGTTTAAATTGGGCGTGATTTGTGCCCCCAGTGAAAAATATAATTACATCTCATTTTAACTTGGTAACTCTAGGGGAAACTGCAATGAAAAACCTAAACTGCTAAATTAAAGGAATGGAGCCATCTGTGTTGTCTGAATGTGACACCATAAAATAGAATATGAATCTGCTCCAACTGTAAATTTCTTTGCTGTGCTTATTTTTTTTATCAGTCTTGAAAATTTCTGGTTACTCCATGATTTTTTGGCTGCTAAGACAACTGTAGATGCATAAAGCAGAAGATTTAGAAAATAAAAGATTCCCTGCCTTGAAGCCCTGTTGGGTAAGTTCTGGTTGAGAGGTCCCATATCTACATGGAACAGGTGTGTTTTTGTGTGACTACATCTTTTCCTTTTTACAATGAGGAGGTAGAAACAGACCTTTTTCAATCAGGTTTTTTTTGGTGAGAATTTTTTTTCTTGTTCTGTTAATGAAATATTACAGATATTAGCCACCTTATAAGGAACATTTCATTTTTGGTATGTTTCCTGAGAGGCAGATAACTCTCTATATATTGCTGCATACTTCTCAGTAACTTGCCCCTTATTTGTCCATAATGAGATCCAGGAACCATCTCACCTTCTTTGTGATGTTGTTACCTCTTAAAAAATTCAGCCCGTTCTATTGTAAAAGTTTAAGCTACCAGCTACTTTGGCACATGTCTGCCCTCGCATATGCATACAGACACAGAGCTCTTTATCCGTAGTGCAAACTCAGTAAATGAATGAGTTTCTAATAGAAAATAAAAGTTCCTGTTTTGCATCATGGTAGGTAAACTGTAATTATCATGTATATAACCACTTATGATAATTTCAGATACTTTTAAAATGGAGTTTTGATTTTTGCAGTAATTTGCATGAAATACAGTTTGGTGGTTTTGAAGGGCCTTTTATTTCAGTAGGAATGTAAACCCTGACACTTTTAACAAATTTAGACATTGTGTGTGACTATTACTTTGACATTACAGAATATATATAAAAGTAAAAAATGTAAGTTTGCAAATTATAGCCCACAGTGGCTTTTAATTAGAAAAACTCTTTCAATAAGATTGTGAATCCCATAGTGTTGTGTATTAACTCATCATGTTTTTACACAGAGTTAAACACGATATTTTACGGTTCAGCTGGCTGAAAAATTTAAAAAGATATAATAAAATTAAATCTTTCTTCTGGGTCTCAAAATGCTTTCCAAAGGGTTTGTGACTGGATAATGGTTAACTTAATGTGTTTTTCTATTAACATTCTTCTGTACATGAATCGCACGTTTTAAATGAGATTTCAAAAAGTGTAATTCCGGGAAACGTCTTGGAGTAAAAATTATTTAAATATTTTAAATGATCAAGATTTTTTTTTCCATTAAAATTAGACATGTTGACTGTATATCTTACCATTAGAGGAACATGCTACCCTTTTAAAATATTAGATGGAAGAAATTTCAGTATGTCCTCAGTTTTACTTTTTGTGGCTTAGTTTTTTAACATTTATTTATTTAATTACATGTATGCATAATACACACAGACCTATACAAGCACAATGGGATTTCAAAAGTTTCATGTTCTGAATGTTTTTGTTAATCTTGCCTGATGAGTTATTCAGATATGCCTTCTAAGCTGCTTGTCAATCCTCCTGTGCCCATTCTGTGTCCCTTCTGCTTCACAGGATGAAGATGGTATGAGATGGTTTGAGTATGCAGACTGGTTGTACAAACTATTGCCTTCTCCTTACTTGCTGCTTCTTTGTTTGTGACTTCCTTACTTGGTGCTAAACACTGCTTGTCTTTTCTTTTCATTATGGAAATGATATTTGTACACCCTGCAGCAGACAATTTGAAATGATGCATAAAATCAATTGGATTTTGAACACCACACTACATTTATCAAACTAATTTCTTCTCTTCAAAGTTATATAGGATCTTTGGGCATTGAAACCGATAAAAAGCAGCCATGACTCATTTATCTAAGAATTGTATCTTACAGGACACTTTTCAAAACATTTGAATTCATAATCAAGGCTTGCAACAGAAAAAGACTAAAAACACATAAGATTGGCTCGTTGAATCACTTCAAAATGTCACAGTCTCTCTGTGGGGATTCTTTGAGAAAGAAAGTTATTAAAAACCTTCTTTCCAAAATTGGTTAAATTTGAGGCCATAATAGAGTCACTGCTCCATTTAAATGCACAGGTAAGCTCACAAACCTAGAGTATTTTGGTCAGCTTTAAAAAATAGTTCAATCTGAACTAGGCTCGTAAAACTGGAATAATTTGGTCTCGGTTCTACATGACCTTGTCTATGACAATTTCCATTCTGGAATATCTAGCAGTTTACTGTACAGCCAATACAGTAAACTGTACATCATACCAAGGAAACCAGACCTTTGATAGCACTTGGGGATTGGGCTTTGTGTTCTTATAAAAATATTATCCAGATATTAATATGCATGAATTCAGCATAGTGCCTTACATAAACTGAATTGTCACAGCATATAACAGATGGAAAAATTCAGTTTGGCAGCCAAGCCTTACATGGCTGCTTCAGACACATATGTCCTTGCTAGCCTCAGAAACACACTTACCTTGAAATAGGGCATGGAATTTAAACCTCTAAGTATGTTCTTAAAAAGATAGATGTGTGTAAATGAATTTGTAAAATTTAACCGATAAAAATTGCTGTCATGTAAATATCTGTGTGCACAAAAATTCCTATTGGTTGTCTAAGGTCATTCAAAACTGAAGAAACCAAAGAAAATTCTATAGGACTGCATCCACAAGTGAAGGACTGTCATTTATATGGATCCTGAAAAGAACTGAGATAATTTTCCTTCCCAGAGAGAATACAGGGAGACTGCAGACAAACAGCTATGTGGTCACCACGGGGAGTATCACTATGCTTGCTCTGCTCTTATACTCTTTCCCAGGCCACTGCTGCTGGTGTCTGTTGGGGATGAGCTGATGAGCTGCTGGGGACCTTCGTCGACCAAGCTCAACTCATGTTCTCTAGTGATCCTCAAACAACTCCACAATGCAGGCAGGAGCACTTGGAGGCTCGAGCTGTCCTTGCTGCAGGAACTGCCCTGTGCAGAAAGCAGCTGGGTTATATACACAGCACTGAAGCGTGAGCCATAAACATCAGACTATCATTAGTCCATATCTGAGGGGCCATTGGGACTGCAGGCCCGACCACACTGCCTGATTGGCCTTGTTTTTTATCCTCATTGTCATTCACAGCTATTGTCAGTACAAGATAAATTCTTCTTGCAACAGTGCCCATCATTGCAGATTTTGTGGCAGACTTCAGTGCTTTCTTTCCCTGTGCCTTAAAACATTCAGAGTGAGTCTTCATTCATCTTTATGGCAAATGATGAATCCACCAATTTTATGTCGACACTTTGCTGCCTTTCTCTTTAAACTTTCAGAAATTGTGCGTAAGTGTTTTAAGTGTGTCAAAAGCAAGGCAAATTCAGACTGCAAAATAGTTTTGTCCTCGCACCATCCCAGTATATTGGGATAAGATTCTGCAGCTGGATCTGGTGAATCTTGGGCTGTGCCATTAACTCAGACCAGAGAGATGAACAGACTGACCTAAAGATTTATGTAGACATCCTCTAACCGGCTTTTTTACCTCTTGACAGTCAACCACAATACTGCCAGGCTCTAGAGAAATTCAATGAAACAAAGTATTTTATAGCTGCAGTTTCAATCTTCTGGTTATATCTAAAAAGAGAATCGGTGAATAATTTTGGGATAGGACAAATAGCAGTATACTCCTAAAGGAGAAGCTCTTCTTCAGCAGCCCTAAGGAAAGAACCACACCCTGTTGTCTTCTTTTCCTTGCTCAATAGTTACAGCACAATCCATATAATTCAATTTTTGCTTGCTGCAAAACAAGTAAATATATGTTTCCTTGACCTTGGATTAACTACGTCCCCTTGCTGCCTACGTGTTTGTATCTAACAACACACACCTAAACTTGTGGTTAGCAAAAGAGTGATGACTGTGGTAGATCCAGACTGCACTGTGTTAAGTCTCACTGCACTTAAGTCTCAGCCAACAGCTACCAAACACCACAATACTAATCCCTAAGAGGCCGTGATTCAATAGAGAAGTATTTAATGAAAAAAGAATGCCGTGAGGTACTTGTTTTTTATTCTACTAAGTTAGTTATGAGCTCAGAACAAAAGAATAAATTTCCTTTTTAATCTTTTTTTAACTGTTCAGTATTTATGATGGATTATCTGTAACCATAGCAATCACTGGACAATTTGATGGCATTTAAAAAAGAGTAACTTTTATCTGCATGTAATTATTTATCTGGAAACCACAGCTATGCAGAGAAAAGGGATCAACATATTTATCTATTTATTTTAAATTTTATGGATTTTATTTTTATTTTCTTATATATTTTTATATTATAATATTACATATTATGGTCTCAGACAGTTCTTCACTTATGCCCAGGTAACTGAAGCCCTGTGTGCATTATTTTGTTTATTGTATTGTTAACACTGTTTTCATCTGTCCTACTTTATTAGACCAAATTAACATAACATATGTGTATATCTGATATCAACCCAACATGAAGCTTGGATCCAGATTCTGATGTGAGCTCCTCCCAAGGATGTAATTTCTTCTAATAAAAACTAAATGAGTTGTAAACAAGAAGGTATCATGACTCTCCTGTTATACCCCTAATGAATCCCATCCAGGGCTTCAGGAAAATGCTTCAGAAATCAGACCAATTTTCTGGCTTTCTCATTTTATATCTTGCTGACAAATTCTGTCCCAGAGTGTCTACATTCATTGTCCATTTTTCTTCACTTCAGAGCATTCCACATGCTGTATATGTTTGAATGAATCAAAAAATGAAATGAAGGATGAAATACAAAAGAATGCAAATCATATTTTCAGATGACACAAAGCAGGAAGAGATAGCAAATTCATGGGAGAATGAGAATAAAATACAGTTTAGTCATCACAGATTGGAGAAATGGCCTGACAGCAATTAAACTGGATTCTTTAAGGATACTGGCAAAGTGGCTCACATTGGAAATAACAATCAGAACAAAAAAGAAAGCAACATCAAAAAAACCAACAATAACAAAAGAGAGGTTAAATGCAAAAAGGAAAGCTTTATGTTTAAAAGTAAGGAGAAAAAATATAGGCTAAATCCTGAATAACATGCAATGGTTTCTTCGGATTTCATCCAGTTAGTACAAGAAACAATCAAGTGAGGGAGATTTCTAAGTTGTGAACTCCCTAACATTGTCTAATACTATTCAAAATATGAAAGCTGTTCCAGTTTTCACTCAGAATTTATT
Source organism: Dicrurus megarhynchus (assembly GCA_013399195.1). NCBI lineage: Eukaryota > Metazoa > Chordata > Aves > Passeriformes > Dicruridae > Dicrurus > Dicrurus megarhynchus. Next base: position 1,307,880 of record VXAD01000990.1, read on the forward strand.
TTGGTGAGATGCCTGAGTACTTGCATAATGAAAAACTTCAGTAAACTAAAAATATGTGTGAGTCCTTTCAATTCTTCTCCCTTTTTGAATACTTTCAATAAACCCTTTTAGATTGGAAGCTACATAATTAAATAGGAGCTAACTAACCCAAAATGTCTGCCTTTCATCCCAAAAGACATTTTATGACTAGGGAACACAAAGCCTAATTCTGTACAGTGTCAGCATATTACAAGTAGCATTCTTCTTTCATCAGTCACAGCCACACAGAACTCCCTGTCAGTCCTGCCTTATAGTCCTTTCTCACTGGAATTATATCTATGCATTAATTGCATTGGAGGCCCTAATTAAGCTTTTTTTTACTACAAATACTAACTGGAGTGATATAAATAGAGAGTGCTTTATGCACACTAAAAAATGGTCATTAGAGAAATGAAATGTGTTGTAGGAGCAGATTTTGCCTCAGGGGAGAGCCAGACAGAAGGGTAATAGGGGATTTATCTTTCCATTACCGCTTTCCTGTGTACCTGTCTACCACAGGTCACACAGTGGAATAAGAGCTGTGTAAATTCTGAACATCATGCTCTTCTTTTTTCTCTCATCATTTCAGGTTTCAGGAAATCCCTCCATTTCTTGTAGGGTTTTGGCCCCTTTAAAAGCTATAAACAACAGGAACTGGGCAAACCCAGTCATCAAGTGCCTTTCTCTCATGATCTATTTGGAAAACTGAACAAGAAATTCTCATAATAAAATATTAAAGTTCTAAGAAATTCATTAAGGTAGGTAGTTCCTTTAATTATTTATTAGATTGCCTCAAATATACAGCCAGGTTGTTATGGCAGAAGGCCTTTGGCCAAATCTAGCTGGAGGAGGCTGGAAGGCATAATATAGTGCTATTTTATAGCACTAATTTTTTTTTTGCACGTTTTTGTATAAGTTATTATAAGTAATCAGTTTGCATTCATTCCTTGTGTGAGAGCACACCACCTACTGCTCTAAGGCCAAGATTACCTGTTGTGGCATTTGAACATATTACAGCAAAAACATCCTTACATGCTCTGTCATAACATTTTAAGGAGCCCCAAAGCAAGAGCAGCACCCTTTTTGCACTATGGGTGATCCTTTCAGAAAAGGTTTTCCTCAAGTGGGCACCGAGTAGTAGTACTAGAAAAGAAGCCAGACATCTCTGAAGTTCAGGTGCATTTTAGGTTGAAATTTTCTTTCTCAAGGCCAGAGGGAAGTGCCTCTGACTATTCAGGATCTGAAGCTAAGCCATGTGCCTTTAAAATATTGGGTAAGGACGGCTGGGAGCATCCAGTTCACACTGCTGCCAGGTGTTGGTGCGTACCCTTAGCCTGAAAGGTGCTATATAAGGCTAAGCTAAGTTCCTTCCTTTTCTCAATCTATCCCTCAAGATGTGTAAGATGCCCAGGAAAGAACATGATTTCTTAAGGGTAGTGATTCAAACCTGAACTTTCTGTGTCTATGCACAAGAATTCTTCAGGGAAGACCCTCAGGAAAGTGATGGTGTTAAATGAAACTGGAGAGGGCTTAGCATTTAGGAAGTATTGCTGCAAACATAACCAAGAGTGCAGATAAATAGTGGTATTATGCTACTGAAGGTGGAATTCTGCCCAGTCAGCTTGACAAGGAAACTAGAGGCAGAAGAGGGGAACTGATTCATTAGGTTGCATCCACAGGTCCTACAGTCCTGCATATTGAAACTTTTGGCACTGTGTTGGCATTGTTTGCAAACAGAAGGTCCTACTGGCAGAAAATATGGCACTTGCTGTGTTTGGTGAAATTCCTCTCTAAGCTAATCTTCATTTGGCTTTTTCTACCCTGTTGAAACTGGCCTACCACCTTGTTAGTGGGTTTTGTTGCTCCCTGAACAGATGGGAGTATAGCATGCTACTGAAGCAGCCTCTGTATCTATTTTAATTATGATAGCAGAAACATTTCTGTACAGGGTGGTTAAGAGGAGAATACACCACAATTACTCTGGCAAGAGAGGAAAAATCAGCCACATTTCTAGAGGTGGGGAAAGAAATTAAAGAGTCTTCTTCAGAAGGAAATTAGATCCAATGGGAATGACCTGGGTTTCCTTTCTTCTCCAGGACAAAACCATCGGTCTTTTCTACAACCTACCCAAGTTCAGCTGAATGGCTAAGATGGGTGCATAAATAGGATGCACTGATTAGCATAAATGGTCATGAACTATCAATCACCTGTTCTATCTAAGCAGAGAAATTTGGTTTCATGAGCTATTTTCTCTACTTTCTGTAGTAAGGTGCTACTAAGGGTGAATGATGCTGGCCCTTTATTGTGTTCTCAAGAAGAAGGAGGTGGGGGGGTGGAAGGAATGAAGAAACTACTTTTAAAAATGAAGAAATTGAACATACTCTTAGTACTGAAATGACTTTGTTTACTTTGCCTTTGTTCCAGTATAGATTTGTGTTACATGTCTTGATCTGGGTTTGTTGTTGGTTGGTTTGATTTTTTTTTTTATATATCTCTTACTATGCTTGTCTTGCTTATTTCATTCTCTTTTCAAGTCTTCCTGGTGACACCTTGCTATATATTTTTTCCTTGGAAATGCATATTTTCCCCATGCTTTAAAGCGTGTGTAGTACTAAAGGTCACCAAATTACATTCAGCCTGGAGGCTGAAAGGATAAATGGGGGGAAAGTTAGTCACTTCCTAGGGAATGAGGTAGAAGATGAAGACAGGCTGAAAAATAAGTAAAATAAAAAGTAAATTTTATTTAGGCAAAGCTACATGACTTTTTATTTGGCTTGTGGGAGGATTTATGAATGGACCAATCAGAGTTTGAAAATCAAACTTTAAAGCCAGCTTCAAAAGTTACTACATTTTTTCCCCCTTTGGAAACATCCCCCAGAAAAGAAAATATCTTTCGTCTTCTCCTTTACATTTCCTTAAGGGAAGTTTCATTTGCTTAGAGAGAAAAACTACAGCTTTAGAGTTAAATTTTAGATCTCGGTAGACTACCAAGCCAGGCTCTGTATGAAATCTGCCCTGAGAAGGGCAAACCTGTGATCCAGAATCCCTCTCTACTCCTCTCCCCTCCCAAGAGTAATTCACAGGTGACCAGTGCCCGTAGTCAGCTGGGGTATTCCTCTTGCAGCCCATTACCTCACAACTGGCTGCCCCTGGGTGCCAGAGGTGGAGGGCTTTTGTCCTCATTCCCAGGGAACAGCATGAGTGAGCAGCCCTGCCAGTGCCTGCCTGCATGGCAAAGTTGTCTGCTGTGCCACCAACACAGAAGCATGTTCAGTGCTTGGCAGAGGTTCTCCTCCTGCCCTCCTCCTCACTTTCAGTCCCACTTTCCCAGTCAGAAGCTAGACTTCACTAAGAGAGACAGAGAGAATAGAAAAAGTTTTAAAGGGAAAGCAAAGGTGAGCAAAGTAAGGCAAAGTACAGATTTAGCAAATGACTCAAATAAAAAGTACAGCTTCCACTAAACACCAGAAGGAAAGCAAGAGCATCCTTAAGTGTGCTGCTGTTAGAAGACATAAAAGCAATTAAGTGGAACAAATCAAACCCCAGCAACTACTTGCCCACCTGTAAAGGCAATAACTGAATCAGCAGCACCTGAAGGATTGCCTTTATTGTTTGAGGAATACAGCATCTCTTTTTATGGAGCACACAGACAATAGGAACACATTACAGGGAAATACTTAGGACAAACATCAGAGAAAAGCAAGTATTCAGTTACCTTCAAAAACACTTCAGTCATTTCTAGCCAGGTAACTATTAAAAATACCTCTGCAGAAATAAAGTTCATAAAGTTGTTATCAAAGTAACTAGACTCTTCAGCAAGTGATGGCTTTATGGACATAATACCTGAATGTGGAGGTATGTTTGCAGAACTGTGCAATTACTGAAAATGGCAAACAACTTTCAGAAGGCGGTGTCTTTATTCTCTGCTGGAAGTATGTGTGCAATGCACACTAAAACACTGAAGGAGCTACAACAGACGGGGCTAATACTTAGGCTGTTGCAGTCTCGGTTACATAATTAAAATGAAGCAGCTTCTGCAGAATTTAATTAAGTTTTTTCATCCCATAAACTGTTGCCATTAGGGTTTCATTGATGTTAAATATTTAATACCAGGTCACAGAATAAGAGTGAAAGTTTCCGGGAAAGTTTCTAAAAGTCAGACAGTTTACTCGCGCTATGAAACATTGGGCTATTTTTGCTTTGTTGAAAGTATTGTGGCCCAGGTTTGCTTTCCCAGAACTCTAACACATCTTGTTTTAACACTTCAAAGTCGTTGTGCAGTTAATCTTCAATGAGGATGAGTACATGTGACACGTTTGGAAAGGTCCATGCTAGAAATGAGACTGAGAGGCATGTATAAATTTGTTAACCTTTTAATCTGCATCAGCTTACGGCAATGGATATCATAAGATGTGCCAAGTGTTCTTGAAGGTTATAGTACCTGCCAGATACCGTTGTATTCTTCATACTTATCAGTCCATCTGCTGATCTCTACATCAATTTTTACCTGCAGGCTAAAAGGTGATCTTGCTCATTGTCGTGCTATTTAGATATCTTCTACAGGAAAGCCTGAGCTGGGCTTTTTAATCATACTGAAGTCTGCTCTTTTGGGCATAAAAAATGTGTCAATACATGCTGGATAAATATGAGTTACAGAAAAGAATGGTTCAGTTGTCTGTTTCAGAAAACAAGTAGCCTTAGTCTGGGATAGATGGGACTTGGAGCATCTACAAGATGAGGTAGGAATTTCCTGGCTGTGCCTTTTTTTTCTGAAGATGTTCATTCACTGATACAATACTAGTTGATTTCGAAAGATTATTTCACTTCATTTTTGTCTAAGAGGAATAAATTGATAAATCTAATATTTTCTAGATGAAAATAATCAGCTTGAATTAAAATGTCTTTTTTTTTAAGCTAACATGAAAATGCAAACCCAATCTACAAAGACTTTTGCCTCTAACTGATTTTCTGAGCCTTGGATTTTTCTTGGTGTTGGAGGGAAACAGCTTTCTAAATCTGTCTTGTTCTTTCTCCCCCATCCAGTGAGAAACCAATATTTCATTCAGCTATGATTACCTTATTTTGTTCTTAATTAGGTGTGACACAACAAAGAATTTATCGAATATTACGTTCTTAAACTGCAATGGAAGAATAGTAGGTAAAGATCATATAGCTCCATATTATATCCATAACTGTCTCTCTAACTACCTGTCTCAGTTTGGAAGTCGGTGCCTGAGAATAGTATTTCACAGTGAACTTCACATTAAGAAGTTAAAACAGAAATCCCATGTTATTTTGAAAGGAGGAGAGCTTTAGGGTAAAAATCCAAAGGCAAGTAGTTAGTAATTTACACTTTTTTATTTCCTTCCCTTATACTAACCCATTTCTGTTGTTCAGTATGCTTCAGTACTTTTTTCTGAAGGTTTAAAAAATAGGAAGCTATTAATCTCTCTGCTATGACTGCCAACCTAACTACCAGCTATGGTTCCCCATGGGTTTCTCTCCCCTGTAGTCTTGCTTTCAGCACTTCAGGTGCAGTTTTCCTCGCTTTGTCCCAATTTCCAAAGCCATATTCCCATATTCTTCCCACAGCTCACCCCCGTGAGAGACCTGAGACTCTAGCCCCTGCCAGCACTGCTCCCTGTGTCTCCCACCTGCCAGCCAGGGCAAGAATAACACAGTGAGGCTGGCCACACACAGTCAGGGAGGCTCCAGCTGTCACCAGGTCCTGAGGTGTCCCCATGTTCCCCTCACTTTGGGTGCTAGAGGTGTGACCTGTGCATGTCTTTGACACCTCTCCCAGGTCTTGCCAAAATTGCCTGAGTCTACTGAGGGCAAGCAATGGAAAGAGGGTGAAGGCAATAAAAGTGCTTGTGATTCACTTTTATTGGCTAAACATGCGTCTCACTCCTCTTTGCATGCAATGAAGAATGTTTCAAATGTGGAAGGGAGGGAGATCCCCTTCCTAATATTTTCTGTGAGACCAGGAGAGCCTGGGCCACTTATGCAGGACTTTGTTATTTCTTTAGACTTTCCATGTTTTCTGGCCATGCTCACACGCTAGCTTGCTGGCAGTGGCTGCACTGCTGGGAGGTCATGCCAACGCTCACCCTCCCTGTAGTTGTTTCCCATTATTTCACTTCTTCTGGGGAAAAAAATATGCTCAGAGCTTTTGTGCATCCCCAGGGGATCCCATCTGCCTCCTGTACCCCGCAGCACGGGAAGGGCCCATGACTGAGATGTCAGCACAAGCCCTGGCTTGCATGCCTGCCTCGCAGCGTTCCTTGGTCCAGGGCAGAGTTACACAAGCTTGTCTGCACGCAGCTGTCGGAAAAATCTGAATCTACAAGCCTTTGTCTGCAAGGCTTGGGAGCTGCAAGCATCCCATCACTTTTGATCAGTCAGCCAGTCATTTATTCATTCCTGCCTTACAGAAAGTTATGTCTAGGTGGTACTTTTCAAGTGGATCTGAGCTGTGTTTGCTCATTCACCAAGCTGACCTGCAGCATGCAGATACAGACGGTGGTGTTCCTACTCCAGTCAAAGAGCTGGGTCATGGTCATCATGAAGATGTTTGGCTCCTCGCCGGGACTCTCTGTGTCACCCTCAGCATCTTGTTTTGGTTAATCTGCTCAACCTGGGGCATGATCAGAAGTCACCCTGTTTGCCCTCACTTTGCCCTCCAGGCCAACTACCTTTCAGCACAATGGAGTGGCAGTGCTCTGCAGCCTGGGCACTCAGCTGGAGCACAGCCCCAGTCAGCACTGTCACCTGCGCTTGGAAAGTTGTTTTCAGAAGTCTGGCTGGATTCCTTATGTTCTTATTACACAGAAGCTCTGCATCCAGGGTGAAGTCTGAAAGTCTGAGTACATTACCCACATCTGTGTGCAGTTCTGTGTTGGTACCACAGTGTCTATCCAGAATGACCACAGTGGCTTTCAGGAGCCTCGGGTGCATGTTTTATTTTCATAATTACAGCTTGGACCTTTCAGAGCTCCTCATGCTTAGGTTCTGGGCCTGGGTAACCTTTAGATTCAAATTCCTGCAAGGTTTGACCTATTTCTCTCCATGTTCTTCACATTAATGTGACCCTGTGGACATGCATTAACTTCTGCAGGCATCACTATGTTCTTTTAAAAACTAGAAAATCTGCAAATGCTGTATGCTGAATAATGCCTTCTTTTATGCTACACTACTAGGAAGTTTAAACTTGTCTGAAATGGTTTAAACCTTTGATACATTGTGTTACTCTAGAATGAGAAAGAAACTGGCAGTTATTCATCATTTAGCCTAATCTTCTTACGTACGTTTTTTTCCATTTAACAATTGGATGGCACAGTAGAAAAAAAAAGTTACTAAAATGTTCACTCCTTTTAAGTCACTGCTGTTCCAAGTCATAAAACTCCAGCAAACTGTAATAAATTTTAGTTCCTCATAGTGAGTGACACTGAATAGAGCATAGACTTAAAAAAATGCAAAATAAGCAACTATTCAGCTAGCTAATAGTATGGAAACTTTGGCTTTAAAAGTGACAGTATAAGGAGCACCCATTTGCACTGAGCCATGCTAAAATGTTTCTTTGTTTTCTTTATTTTTCCCCGTCACTAACCTTCAACAATCTTTTGATACCGCAAAAGCCTAAAATGTGTTTTCTCTCTTTAATGTTACATAACAACTGCATTCTAAAGGTAGAAATCATTATTTTATGGATAAGAATTCACCCTCTACCCGAGTTCATAATCTGCCTGATTTCACAATGCTGGCATATCCCCATCAGAAAATACATCTACCTGAACTTTTTAGTATTCTTCAGCTATGCCTTTTCATGAGGTGTCAGAAGAATGGGTTACTCCTTTGTGAGGAGCTCCTTACCAACCAATGAGAAAACTTCTATCTGCTTTTCTTTGAAAGAACAAGTTTAAAACAGCAACACCTTAGATGCTGAATTACTTGATGATCAGACTTAATTTCTGACCTGCTTTTGAAGGAGAAGCATGAAATTTGGAGAAAATTTTCAGAAATTATGAAAACTGGAAGCCTCACAGGGGATGGAAAAGTATTATAATACACTCTCTAGGAAGAGGAAATCTAAAATGCTTATTCTTTTTGGTGGGTACACCTGAGCCCAAAGAGAGGTGCACAAAGGAGGCTGTCTTCAAAACTCAGATGCAATCAGAGCTGTAGCCAGGATGTGATGCCTAAGATTCAGATGGAAGGCAGTACCAGGGAGATGATTGTGTGTTTTAAAGGGAATCCAAGCTGCCTTCAACCCAACATCAACATCATGAAATCTTTGGGAATGAGAAATGCTGTTTCTTTCAACACTATTTTGATGGACAGCAAATTACTCTGGAAGTAAACACAGTCTGTGTGTTGTCTAAAATATGTATCTTAACCCTATATCTCCTTATTCAGGTGGCCTGTTGTTGCTGCAGAACTTTGACTAGGAAAAGTCATCTTAAATCTGGTTTTATTCTCCCTCTTGATGTTATTTTTTCTTTCTTATAAAACAGCAAAAGTATCTGGGATTCAGAGGTGCCCCGTCAGAGGAAGAAGCTGCAAAGCCATAAATAAAATGCCAAGAGCCAAGTGGTTGGTGAGGCCAACTACCTTAACTGCTTTGTCATTGAGAAATCTCTTTGAGGACTACATGTGTAATTGGGACTTCGTTCATAACAGATATTTACTATCTGAGGACCTAGTCTGGTGTGTCATACAATCTGAAGCTAAGGCAGAAATCCCTTCGGGGTGGATATGTTCAGGACCTTTCCTCTTTATGTGCATTATTTTGTTCAGTTGAGAGCTGCAGGCCTTGGCTGTGTTTAAGCAGAGCACAGGTATATCACGTAGTGTGCTCTGGAGTCCTGCTGCCCAGCTTCTCTGAGCAGGGAGATGGAAGCTCTGTCCCACCCAGCCTCTCTGGGCTTCCCCTTACCCAGCCCCTCACCTCAGGGACCAGGACAGGGAGGGGAAAGTAGAGTGTGATGCTGCTGAACATGGGATGTCAGACCGTTCCTGAAATCACAGTTCAGATACAGTCTTTGAGAATATGTACAACCCTTATCTCATTGTCATCAATTTAAAGAGAATACCAAAACCAGGATGCATTAAAACCTCATTTTTAAAATTTGCTCTCCACAAAAATTCCTCAGGCAGGTGCAACTATGAGAAGCATGAGACTTTCCTCTAATTAGCAGAGTAATTAGGGATATGGGACTTATGAAAGTCATACAAAATAGAAACATACAAGAATATTAATTAATACTAAATTAATTGAGACATTTTTGAAGGATACAAATGAGTCTTGTTGATATACCTAGCAGAGATCAAGCTCTCCATTTAAAAAATATGGAAATGGTCAAAAAACATGACTTTGGAGAAGATGTGACCACTCTGCCTTTTCAGTTGACCCAATTTCCACACCATTTAGCCACAAAAGCTGTAGGTTTTTAGCACGACCTTCTACAGAACAAGGCAAGGGGAACTCTTGACTAGTCTAAAATAAAAGAGGGCAGGAAATGTATGAATAAAACTGATGGAAACTTTTTGAGCCAAGTTCCTCAGGCTAAGTGTCCAATTCTGCTTGCTCCTTACTCTGTCACATTATTATTTTGTATTTAATGAAAGTGCATTGTATTAACATACATAATGCAATGTGTAATTCTTCATGGAAAAAAACAAGCAGGAACCAATCTGAAATAGTTTGCATACTATTTGGGAATGGTTTATTTTCATTCCTTAGAACTGTTTTGCATTTATTCCTCTTGGGCAGAACACTGTTTTGACTGCATAACTGCTAAGTGTTTATCAGTAATAAAATAAACATCATATGTGATTGAATGTGTTTATCTTACAGTAAGGGATAACATTCTGCATTTATGGGAAATAAGTTCCCATTTATGCCTGTCTTCTGAATTTATTCTGAATTTCCAATCTTCAACTCAACAGGTGCTGTTAGTGCTATTCAACATGTGGTACTGAGGGCAGATTCAAGCATGCTCTCCTATCCAACCTGCTCCAGCTGCTGGCCACAATGACAAAACAGCCTGCCACTCAGACACATTGCCCTGTTGTTCCTTGCCCCTCATGCTTATTAAAAGTGTTCTTCAATACTTGCTCATCAAATCCCACTGACTCCAACCAGCACTTTCTTGTGCATACAAAGGATTTGAGGTTATGACTCAGAACTGCAGCGTCCTGAAACCCTATTAGCAGAATAATTGCTGAGGGAACACATACCATTAGACTTTTTATAGAATGACAACAAATTTTCAAAATTGGCTGAAATAATTCATTTTTTAATGGGAGGATGAGGACAGGACTTTTGTAGCTTAGTGGTTACAGTTATGTAAATAATTAGAATTGCAAAGATTCCCTCTCATGCTTTCAAAGTACTGTATCATTACAACTGTGCTCGTTTTCTGTATATTTCTTCTCTTTGCAAGAAAAGGTGACTTCATTGAAAGTCAACACCTTCCAGCTTCTTAGCACTGAAATGTGGAAAGGCAAAATTCAGAATCCCTTTGTTCAGCCTGATGCAGTTCAGAAGTTGAGAGTGCATCAGGTGGTGCTGTCAGAAATCCAAGGAACATTGCAAAAATACAAACAGACATTGTTTGCAATATTTCCACTGACCTTCTGATGTGTATAGTAATGTGAAAATCTTACACAGTTGTGGGTTTACTCCCTGGAGAATATTTGGTCAATAGTGCCTATCAGGTAGGAACTATATAAGGATGCTTGGAAAAATTATGAATTTCTTTTTTTCGGATGACATAGGATTAATTAGACTTCTTGGCAATACCTGTAGTATTGGCTGGAATCAATGATCATAAAGGTCTTTTGCAAGATAAATTATTTTACGGCTCTGTGAATTTGCAAAATTTTTCATGGCCTGAATAATATGGAAAAAAACCCACCTAAACAAAATCCTGAGACAGAAATTCTGCTTTTGCACATAACATACACCAGGGAGAAATACTGAGCACAAGGTATCACTGTCAGGTACTTCATAAGTAATCCTTGGAATCTCATGTGTTTGTGTGCAATGTACTCACTACTAACAAGTTTTGTTCCTGAGGATATATTAAAGACAAGGAAAGTAGGGGGAATATTCTGTATGGTGAATACTTGCTAGAAAAAATTCCCACAGCATGCAAATGTCTATATCTGATGTAGCCATGTTACAGGACCTTGAGAAAGCAGTGTACTGCCAAACAGCTCCAACCATGGAGACACCAAGCAGATGCTGAGGAGCAATTGCTCTACCTGTGTATGACAGCCAGTTCGCCCCTGGGCAGCCCCGTGTGTGACCAAAGGGAACTTGGAAGAGGCAATAATGACTTTTCCAACACATTTATATTTCTGTGGGAGGATGGAAACACTGCCAAGCAGGTTGGTTCTTGTGTACCAGTCACGTGGAGTGGGGAGATGGCACCCGGTTGGGCACTGGCAGAGACAGTGAGCTGTGTTCTTGGGGCTGAAGCACTCCCATATTTACCTTGCCCACAGTGACAGTACAGGATGTAAATCATGTGGGGAATGTAGCCCAGAATCATTGTTCTGTTTCAGAGGTTTAAGCTCTGGCTCTTTCTGTGGGCTTTCCCTGCAAGAATTTTGCAGATAACTTCAGTCCGAGTACTTGTATTCAAATGGAAATGAACTAAATGTGTGTGTGCATATGTGTGTGTGTGTGTGCAATCAAGATTATTCACAGCTTATTAAAGGTAATAGTTTCTTGCTTTTTAAATTGTAAGCTTCATCAAATCATAGGTGTGGTTTCTATAAGAACTAGGTGACCAATCACATAATTAGTCTTTGGGGACACCTTCAGAGTACAGCATAGCTGGAGATGTATTTGTGCAGAGTATTCCAGCCATGTCTGCAAATCAAAAACACATTTGCAAAATCTGAAGTGCGAGTAATTCACTATTTGAAAAACGAGCTAAATCTCTAAGATTATTTATTCGAAACTTGAAATTAAGTCTGCTGTAGATGGTATTCATTTAACGTGGATGAAATTATTGATTTAAATATCAAGGAAAAAAATAATCAAGTCAGATAAACTGCTTTGTTGCTCTGGAGGAGAAGAAGGTGATTTTCTTTTTAAAGATGTGCTGTAGTCTTCACTAGGTGCACTTACTTTTGTTTGTGGATAATTACTTTACAGGTGGGACAACAGATGATAAGCTGAGAAACAAAATGTATCTGAGCTGGGGAGCAGCCTGCCTCTGGCACGGGGATATTTGGGGGTCCCAGGCTGACACCCACAGAGAGGGCTCATGGCTAGAAAGGTCTCTGCAGCCGCTCTCCTTATCCATCAGCAATCTCTGTAAGGAACACCCATGACTAAAATCTTTTGCAGGTCACATAGGAAGGCAGTGCGGGTCACCAGTGACATGATGCGTGGCTGCCTGCTATCCAGCACATCTGTTACTTCAGTCATATTTTTAGGATCAAACTGTATTTCAAAGGGACTTTTCTTTTTTTGGGTGTTCATTCTGTCAAAATTGAGACACCATGAGCAAAGGGGAGCACATGAAAACTGTGGTCTTAAAATCAGACAGCAAGAATTGTTTCCAGCCGGTTGTGGAAATTCTCAACCCTGCTACTCTGTTTTTCTTCCAGGCGCAGGTACTTACTGACCCCAAAAGCAGTGCCAGAACTCACAAGTCCATATTCCCGTGTAATTGCCAAATGTTTCCCATTGTGAGCTACCTTTTCATTTCAGTGAAAATTATATGACTAAATCCTAAGCTGCTGCATTTCTATCACGATGTTTTCATATCTTTTAAATGTTGCCATGTTGGCAAAATTTGTGTTTGGTGGGACAAGCACATGCCTTGAAAAGACTAAACATGTTTTTGGAGAAACAGCATGGTAAGTCAGGCTTCTCTACAGTGTGTTCTATAGCACAATTGCTCATTTCATGTTTCTGTAGGAGTTCCAGGGATTTAAAACCAAATTTAATTTTAGCTTGGCACCAATGAACTCCAGTACCAGACATCATACAAGTAGTAATCATGAAAACAAATGAAGCTCTATGGTTAAATCAAGATTGAATAATAAATTTAAGAGACATAAATTCCTACAGACTGCTATTTATATGCATTTCCTTGGGTAGGTGCCTGAGATATATTAATGGGCGATTGTTAGAATGAGGGAGTCTGGAAACTTTTCTGATCTTCAAAATAAAAACAACAAAAAAATTAATCAGAAAACAAAACAAAACAAAAAAGGTAATTCATACATCGAGAAAGGGAAAGAAATAAGCAGTATATTGTGAAGTTCCAGTGCAAACAGGTCAGCTTTTCTCTCTCTTCCAGTACTCCCTTCTCCCTTTCACTTCTGAGTGACTTGAAAGGCCTGTTTACGACCACTGCATTGATTTCCTTTCCTCTGACTCATTGCAATCTGGCTCCAGCCCTCCCCATTCAAACTAATTCACCAAGGTCTCAAATGACTTCTTTCTGGCTAACACAGGGAATCTCTGTGTCCTCTTTGACCTTCCTGTCTAATCCAATACCCTTGATCACTTTTTTTCCTGGTCTGGCTTTTGTGGCAGTACCCCCTTGTGGCTTTCCATCATCCGTCTTTATTGCTCTTTCAGCATCTTTTACAGCAGCTCCTTCTCCCTTCTTCATGGGACTCTCTCAAAGCAGCTACAGACTCTGTTTTCCCATTGTATACCTTTTTCTCTTGTTTTCTCCTGTAATTCCCAGGCTGAACATTTTAACCTCTCTGTCCTGTCTGTTTCTGTTCCATTCTATTAGTTGAATTGACAGTTTGGTGTATTCAGGATGATTCCCTGTCAGTTGAAGCAAAAAAAGATCACAGGTAAGTCTTTAATTTGAACCTGCCACTCTTCCTCCTCTGCTCATTGCTGTTGACAACTTCACCATTTCCCTTCAGCTCTCAAACTCGGGATCAGTTTTGTCATTCTCTTGCATGTTCCTATGTGCTTAAATAATCATGGCAGACTTGCTGCAAAACCTGTGGGAATTAGGGAAATCTTTCCCATACAGCCACAAAAGTTTAGGCAAAGCTCTAAATAGCATCTTTTCCTCCCTCCATCTTTTAAAAGCCCTATTCTGCATTTCCTCTCCAAAATCCATACCTTGGCCACAGATGTGGCAATATTTTCTTCTCTGAATGATGGTCTTCAAGTATCTAAATAATTCTCAAAAGCATATCTCTGATAGTCCCTTATCATTTCTCTTCAGGACTGCTCAGCATTGTTCCCTGCTAGCTGACAGACCAGTTGATCAAGTCCATAGTGACATGGACTTGACAGCTCAAATCAGTTAAGGTAAATTTCTGGTTCTTGTCATCCTTTGTAACATGAGATTCCATTTTTCTGTGCCCTTTGCCCTGCCAGAAGTGTTGGGCTGGATGTCCCATCAGTATCTTCCACAGGCTGGCCTTGCATCACAGAATGCCAGTTGTTGTATTCCCTTCTACAAAGAAACTTCCTAAACCCCTTCTGCTCTCATCAGATGAAGAATTATTACAGATGAAGAAAGTCTGCAGAAGAATCTTCCACTGAGGAATTCACTGGGAGCCTTTTGGGCCAGACAGCTTTATATATCTGATAATCATACAAAATAGGGATGTCTCTGAGCTCTGCTGGTCAGGTTTTAACCTAGATGCAGACCTCAACAACTACACTAATATAACTCTGAAGTACCTGAAAAGACTTTCAAGACAAATGCTTCTCAAACAATTTTGGCTTGCACTTGCAGCAATGGAAGGCAAAGTAAAGAGTCTTCCTTCAAACAACTGGGTGCAAATAAATCACTGGATATTTAAAAGAGCAGTCCTTAGGATCAATATCATTAGTACCTTTTTGTAAGAGAATTCAGTTCATAGTGACTTTCCCTCTTGTCGACACGTACACACTTTTTTTGCCTGTGGTTACCCACACTTTATGAGTTTTTGTTTCCAAAAGGTGCCCACTGAATTCCCATGGAGAAATTAATCAGCTGCACTATGATCTCATTTCCCTTGGCATGCCACAGCACCAGACACATCATGTTTTCATTTCTGCAACCTAATTCCCCAAAGTACAGCAGCTGGGAGATGCTGCCAGGAAAAATGTGACAACTATAGCATAATTTACCAAAAACCAGCAGTGACACATGCATATTGAAATATGCCACCTAGGTTAACTGATACCATACAGCACTGTTCTGAGGGAAACTCTTTTTTATATGAATGAGAGGAGTTTGGGTTTGTTTGTTTGGTTGGTTTTTTTTTTTTTTTTGTGGTTGTAATTTGCCCTAAGTTTTGTTACAGTTTAACATCTTCCAGAAATCTGTATGAATATGCTAGAGACAAAAGAAAAAGAAATGAATGGATGAAATTGCTCACAGATCCTGAGATGCCTTTTCATGGATTTTCCCAAGATGGAGACATATTTGTATTAAAGACTTCAGAGACCTACACTGAAAGACACAATATATCTCAGGAGTGCTTTGTTCAAACCAGAAATGATTTATTGTTTTGTCTTCCATAACAAAAATCAGCAATTAACAAGCAGAAGAGGAAAAATTTAATTCAAAGTAGGAAAACTGAAAACAAATAACGATCTCATATTATAACTATACAAAAAAATTGGAAAAAGAAAAGAGACATTAAAAAAAAAAATTAAGTAATGATATTGCATATATTGAAGGTTGGACTTATGCCTTTGTATTTTGTGTTAGCACAGCCCCAGTCTCTTAAAAGTAAAATCTAGTACAAGAAATAAAAACCAAAAAAAAGACATGAATCTGCAGATACATGCAGATATCTAGATAACAATAGGAAAAAGCAAGAAGTAGTCTTTAATCTTTTGTCATAATTCTAAATTTTACTTCTTGCCTTCTACTTTTGTAGCACATGTAGGCAGAAAATTAGATAGACCCTCTTACAAAATCTGGAACAGTATGGCATTGAGATAATGGTCTCAAACACTCTTGCAGGAGATGAGCACAGAGTAGGAGCACTTTCAGGGCCACAGTACATAACAGCAGTTGCTGAGATCCCTGGGACATTGCTTCCCTTTTTTTGGTCAGCCTGCAAGCTGAGACTTGTGATGGGCGTTTTCCTGTGCTCCAGGTTAGTAGCCACAATCAATTCAGAGAAGGGAAAAGTAGGCAAGAATAAGAAAGAGCAACAGCTGAAAACAGCAATGGCAATTAGCTGGCATCCCATCTGCTGCCTTTTGCACACTGGACAAAAGCGGAATGACTTCCCAGGTAATGATTTCCCAGAAAAAATAGCAGTAGGTTACTGTTGCTTCAAAAGGTGCTAACAGTGGTGAAAAGAAAAGAAAAAGTACTAGAGTTACTTTCCTTTATGGTGTAGTGTATTGAACACAGTTCTCTTTGAATCAGTAAACCAGTCTATAGCTCATGTATTCTCTACATGGTCTTCTCCAGGTTTTGTTTACACAACCAGTACAGCTCTTTCATTACATATGAACAAAAATTGTTCATGGCAGCATCATAACTTTCAAGACTGATTACTCTTAACAAATACAGAAAATGCAGAAAATCACTGCACTGAAAAGGTTTGTCTGGTTAAGGACATTAATATCCAGCTGATCCACAGCATGGCCTCTGCTGCACTAGCTGCCTTTGAATATCTTCTTGCTCAGAAAGCTCCCAAATTTCTTTTCAGATCCTTAAAGCATGCAGGGCACCCGGGGGCACTTCCAGTGCACCCAAAGGATGACCTGATTCTGAATGACCTTGACCTTAACCCTCCAGCCCTGGTAGCCTGTGGGAGTTACCAGCTAGCAAAGGAGATGGGTATGAACTGAACCTCTCCTTTGCCTATCGTCACTCTGGAAAGGGGTAATACTACACAGAGACAGCTCCTGGGAAAGAACAGGCAAAGATGAAGATTCAGAACTCATGATTTCAAATTTTAGCTTTCCCCTCTTATGTTTTCTAGGTCTCTCTCTCCTCCTTCTGTGCATTTTATTAGCCCTTCTGGGGTGCCAGAAGCTTCTAGCAGGAATAAGGAGACAAGTAGGTGGGGTTCCGCAGAGAAAATTCTAAGTGGGAGCATTTATACAGTTGCTCAGGTTGGGAGATCATTGGGTTAACAGGAAGTGGCTGGAAAGAGTGGAGATGGGTGAAGGAGAGAATGAAGAGGAGAGGAAAAACTGTCTGAGGGATGACTTTTTAGAACTCTGCCTATCTTTCTCCTGAATCTTCACCCTCCACAGGAAAAGAGGGTAGGGGATTGAGTCTATGAGATGTTAAACTGAGAGTTGTTGTAAATGCAGAAATAAATTAGAAAAATGAGAAAACAGTTTTTCTCTACTGAACTTGCAACCTTTAAACTTCCCTATAAGTTGCACCTCCGTAATAGTTACTGTGGAACAGCCTTGCATAATAAAATCCAGCAGGAGCAAAAGCATCATGATGAATTCACCATTATTATTCATAGAGCTGTCATGAACAGTCTGCTTACTCTACACAATTCACCAAAGAAATACTGGTTTGCCATAGATTGAACAGTGCATTTTAAAACAGCAAAGTGCCATTCAGTGCCCTACCATTTCAACCATGCTGTACACACACACATTGCAGAGAACTCTCAAATTACACTGTTTTGAAAGGCAGTCAAGAGACGGAAAGAGACCAATAGCCTAATTTTTCTCAATACCGTTTTATTCCCTACATAAAAAAAACATCACTAGATGTGTTTGTGTCCACTGAACATGCGATCGCTACTCTGTAATCACTTTTTGCTATTCAGTCTTGTCAGGAGGAGACATGGGTTTCCTGGCAAACCATTTGTCATAGTAAAAGCAGAGATTCGCTGAAGCCATTTGCAAGAGTGGACCATGTTAGACAAGTAAGGCCTTTCCAGTTCCCTAGGAAAGTGTGACCATGGCAGGGTTGTATGACAGGGGTCTGTCCCAGAGACTTATCCCTTGCAGGGAGAATATCAGAGCCCTCATGAAACCAAGGCGCCCTGGGAGACTAACACCCACAACGTCTCCCTGCCCCAGCTGTTAGGCTGCTCAGTTGAAAATATTTCTGTTCAATTCCTCCACCGCAGAGGAAAGAGCTGAGTGTGATAATATACCCACTCTAATTCCCCTTCTGCTGCAAAAGGGATTATGCGAACTCAGGAGTCAGGGAGTCTCTGCACCACTGAAATGATGAGTGGCTTCCTATTGTAAATGATTCTGTGGGTCAGAAACCTGTCATGTTTGAAGTGACTGATTACACCACTATATCCATTGGAAACTGGATTGGCTCAGTGTAAACAAATGGGAAATTCATATAAAAGAATTAAGGAAATATCAAGGAAATAAGGATGGAAAACTTTTTACATTGAGGAGTTAGTTTCAATATTAATAGTACATGGAGTCAGAAACATAACCCACAGTCCTTACATAAAAAAACCAAAAAGATGTTGTCTACAGGTTAATTTTGGAGAGCCTAAAGACAACCATGTGTGTAGCTTAAACCAACCAGGAGAGACCAAAGACCATCCATACTAAACCAAAGGGCAGAAATTCAAGTGATGCCAGAGAAGGCTGATGAATTTCTAGTTACACATAAATATTTCCATCTGCTATGGAATTAATTTGAGAACTTTGCAATTGTGAAGAAATATTCAGTGAATAAAATCAACTTTTCTGGAGAGCCCTTCAAGAAAAACATGCATTACTACCCCCTCATGGTTTTTGCCTCAGTGTACCAAGTCAGGAAGAAACTGGAGTTTGGGTTCAGCAGCACAGTTGCTCTTGGAAGAGAAATGAATGGTGGTAGGAGCATCTCTCTGCAGGGAAACCTGTTTATTCCCAACTGGGGTACATGCATCCCGTGTTCCTGCACAGCCACAGAGCTGAAGAGTTAAGCTCCCTGTTTCCTGTGGGGAAGAGCTGTCCTTTGTATTTCCTTGAATCAGACTCTGTCTCTCTTATTTTTCATACAAATCCTCTGCTTTCTCTTCTGTGCAGCAAGGTCATGTCAGTTGAACACTGGGGAATTCACCTCTCCATTGTACAAGCATTTTTTTAATACATAATATACTTTCATATGTGTTTGCAAGTTAATTATTTTGACAGGCAATGCTCGTCATTCACAATACCAGTTCCTGTACACTGCTTACCTATAACCAAATATATTTATTATTCCACCTGTCCCCCTCCCCCCAGTTTTAGTAACATTGCAAGATGATTCCAGTGAACATAATTATTTCCATGCCCTCAAGACAAGGGTCTCGTTACACTAATTAATTTACAGATACAGCATGAAACAAAGAGTTTTCAAAAACAAGATGGGAAATGTTGTGCAGAAAAAAGAATTGTTATAGCCATTTCATAGATGAGCACAGCCACAGAGGGTATAGCTAGAAAGATTTTGGCAGGTTCATACCCATTTAGACTGAAATATAAATTACCCAGAGCCAGCTGTGACTGTACTGCCTGTGGGAATCAAGTCAGACTAAAAGCTACCACACTGCTTTTGTGTTTTTCTCCTTGGAAAACCACCTGGTTTACTCCAAACTAGTCAGGACAGGAATCATCTGAAGATGTACAATTGACTGGGGATCCTGGAGTCATCTGTGGAGCTACAACCATGACAATATGGCTGTAACTGGAGACCAATTAACTAGCAGACATCTTTAACTGCAAAACTCAAGAATATTTTGAATCTGTATTCAAAGCACACTTGCATGGACTTGGTAACGAATGGATCAGCTTCACTCTGCCTTAATATCCATATAAAATGTACTGGGTTACTCTCTGATTGTTGATGAATTCAAAAATTGTGCAGAATGTGCTAAAATATTGAAACCCTTCTATCTGAGACTTAATAAGGCATACTTTTTGAATCATATCAATGATACTTCACAGTAAATATTTGTATTACTCCACACACAAAGAATATACACTCATAACTGAAAGCCAGAACAGAACTCAAACATGAGCCAAGAAAAACAAACAACAGTAATTGAGAGACTGGAGAGGAGAGAATGATAGATAGTGATGTTTATGAGTGTTTTCAACAAATGATGACTGGATCTGACAATGCAATTGTCCTATAAACAGTTGAGCTAATTATATATATTTCCCAAGGTCTTTCCCAAGGGACTAGATGCCCTCGGAACATACGAAGAAATAAATTAAATACATGGTTGAGCACAAGAAAGTGACTGGCAGCACAAGGAGCTGTATGTGCCATACAGCGGGTGTCAACAAAACAGTACTTCAGATTTCAGCTGCAATTGTGACAAAAGATGTGGTAAAAAATATTACTGCCTTGTCCCTGTGGTCCTAAGCAGGGTCTGGGGAGGAGGTGGTGAATGGTGCAACCTGTCTGCCCTCCACCCAGCACACAGCAGGCGGAAAGGAGAGACAGGGGAGCTGAGCTGTGTGCCTCTAACATCAGCCACAGATGGCAAGAGAAAAGAGAAAGGATCCTCCTGCCATACCATGCATGAAAAAGGGAGAGTGGATCTGGTTCTCGTGTTTGAAATATTTTGTGGCTAAAACTATGAAGTGCTTCTCAAGAGTTGTCCTTTCATTTTGCATCTCCTCCACAGGCTGATTTTTAAAGGTGTTTAAATACATAACTTAACACCTAGATACCCAGAACTCCTCCGTGTCTTCCATTCTTCAACAATAAAGCAAAGATGTTGGTAATACTGGGGTTTTTACCATTTTTGTCTTTCTTGCCCATACAGATTACAACTCTTTGAAAAGATCCTGCCTCTTGTTAGGTGCTTAGAGAGAAAGTAATATGATATATTTGTTCCCAGTCTTGTTTAGGAACTACAGGCATTGTTGTGACAGAAATAATAACAAACTTAAGGGGAAGAAAAATAGAACATTTACAAGAGAAGATTTTAATCAGAAATAAGATAGGTTGGGGGCCTGACTGTAAAAAGCCTGACTTATAATTATGTTAAAGAAATTTCAACCTGGAATATTAAAAAAGATAGAAAGTGAGTGGATAAAATTGTTTTTGTGGTAAAACGATGTAGAAAAATGTTAGCAAAAGCGTAAAAAAAAGAAAACTAGAAGGAGATACAACAAATGGTTGGTGTCCTACAAGGCTTGTAGAGAGAACGCTATTCAAAGAATTAATACACAAGAAGAAACTTGTGCAGAAATACATCTCCAGCAGATTTTCTTTTTTATTTTATTCACTGTTTGGTCAGTTGAAGGCCTGGAGGCGATAAATTCCTCTTGCACAGAATTCAACAGTGATAAATAGTTTGGAAATCACTGAAACCCTGGTTGTGCTTGAGGCATTTGCATTTCAGTGTTTCATGTTTACAGCACAGTCGATTTGCTCTGTGCTGGAAAGCAGGTGAGGACATCATGAGGACATTTTCTATGAAAGTAGGTGAAAGCTGTTTCCCTGAGAATTATGCAGCCATCAGTACTTTTACTAATCCTTATTGCATTTGCCTCATTATCATATTTTTCAATTTATAACATCCTCTAGAAGAATATGATGTAAGACAACCTGCTAATAACTTTGCTACACATCTATCTTCATAAAATACCTATAAAAATGTGAAAGCTTTTTTTTTTCTGTGGGATTAATTACAAAGAGGGTTTTATGAATAAATTTCTTTTTGAAACTAAGAAGTGCTTTAAATTGAGCATATTTTTTCCAGATTCAGATAGGATACTAAGAAGTTATGTACCATAGGAAATAAGTGATATGAGTAATGCAATAAACCATAAAAATAAAGCATAAACAAATCGAATATTTACCACATAACTGGTAATACATCATAACATTGCAGTTTATAGAGTCTTTATATTAGCTGCTGTGCCACAGCAACAGCTACAACAAGGGATAAAATGGCACACAGTAGACTGTTGGATACTCTGTTTTGCTGTAGTCAGATTTTAAAAGTATCTAATTTGGTAGGAGTCTGTCTCCTTCAAAAGAATGGTTGTTGCACTAGTGGTAAACCAATGGTGGTAGCAGGGCAGGCAGCCTTGTGAATTAAGAATGTGGAAATAAGTGCATAAGGAGAAAGTGAGAGCTGTTCCTAAGTGTACCTGGCATCTGAAGAAAGAACTGACAATTTGGCGAGGTGCTCATCCAGCAGAAGACAGATCATGAAAATGGCCCATAATACAATCTGGTGGTGCTTGCTCTCTTATGGGAGCGGGTTTTGGTTTTTTTTAAGCTGAAAACATTCTGTTATGTTAAAAAGCCAAGTACTCAGAAAGTATGAAATGAAAATGAATGAAATTTTAATTCTTCCTGCTTGTGCATATGAATAATGATCAACTCTTTATTGTGATTGGAAAAGGTAGTCAGCTGTTTTTCAGCTCACTTAACCAGGCTGAGTATTCAGGTATTATGACAAAAAGGTGATCAGAAAATCAGTATTAAATGTACTATTCACTTAGAAATGCTGAGGAATTGTGAGAACAGCTTCCCTTTGTGTAGTGAAACAAAAAGTAAAATCCAATAAATGTATCTTTTAAGGACTGCAACACTTAAAGTAGTGGGAGTGTTTCAAATAATTGAACAAGAGTTGGATCAAGATAAGCAAAAGAGGCACTGATCAAATGAAAGAAAAAGGGGGCTGTGGGGCAATTATTATCATATATATAAAGGCTACAATATTACACTCAGGAAAGCTGTTGGTGAGATAATCTTATTGCTGGCATTTCTTACCTTTTAACTGCTTGATTTGGCACTCTTAACAGCAGTCTTTTAACATCTTTTTTAATGAACTCTACCCATGCTTCTGGGCATGATGGTAGGCAGCAGTTCTATATGGTACAAAACTATTTCATCCACAGAGCCACCGGCAGAGAACAGCATATTAAAAGTGTAATTCACTTACTGAAAATTTCTCTCGTTGGTTTTTGGGGTTTTTTTTGCCACATCTGCTCTCTGAATGAGCTTCTCAGCTCTGAGGCTCGAGGAAGTCTAACCTAGTAGCAAACACTTAGCACTTGCCATGTCCTCTGCTGAACACAATTTTTGCGCCCTTGGGAGGCAGTGCCTGGTCCATATTGCCCAAAAGCATAGAAGCAATAAAAAAGTTGTTTAAGAGGCCATTTGGAAATCTTCCATGTCTTGAAGGAATCATGTCACGTTAAAAATCAGTCGTGTCAGAACATTATGTGGTCCTGTCCCAGATCACTGTCTGGTCCATAGCCTGGGCATTCCAGTATCCATGAGCCTGGCGTGCTTGGAAGGGAGAAATCTGGAGCTTTTTTAAAACTGGAAGAGCACCAAGACATTTTTTTTCTGACTACACTCTCTGCACTTGTTCCCTCAGCTGGCCATCAGAACTGAGCTCATTGTTACTGTATGTAGTCCTTTACAACTCTGTGGAAGCATACAAAACCTATGGAACTGATCAAAATTACAGGTAGACAAATGGAAATAGGCAAAAAGCTTTGAAGAAAAACAAAGACAAACTGATTTAAGAGAATATCCCATAACTAGCAGGGGTATAGATGAAAAGAATGGGTGGTAGAAACACAGCATAGCAATGAAACAAAACAATTGAAAAATAACTTTTACTTTCACCATATATGGAGGTTTCACTAAGAACCACAGGAGAGGAGTGCAAGGTTTGGAGAGGCACTGAGACAACACAGATCTTTTCTCCCTGATATGGAGGGCTTGTCAGGGAAGCTCCACAGAGGAAATGACATTGTTGATGGTTTCAACTAATCCTTGATCTGCCTGGAAGGCCAGATTCACATTACAGTTCCCATGTGCCATCACTTGTTTACCACCTTATTCCTTCCTATTTCTCTCCTTTAATAGTATCTTTTAAAAATAAGTAACTAAACCAGTAGAATTCAACTTAGCTACTCCAGAGTGCAGCTTTTGATGCCTTATGACCATAAGCACTTCACTGCTCATACTAATGTTAAAGCAGTCCCAGAGTGGTACACATTTGCTGTATGCTAACATTGACTATAAGGCCGTGTGCTGTGGCAATCACCCTTAGGCACGGCTGCAACAATTGGAAACCTGAGGGAAAAGTTTCATTGTCAATCTTGCACTTGTATTTTGCTTGTACTTTCTGCAAAGAATCTGTTTCAGACCTTAAGAGTCATAAAACTTCTAGCACGTCTCATCTCGTAAAAGTGAATATTAAAATCTTTAATATAACTTAAAAAGAATGTCAGAGTTTTGTCTTGCTAAAAGGAAAAGAGAAAGGGATATCTATAAGTTAAAATTATCCTTGTGAAACTTCAGATTGAAATACCAAGGACTAAACTATTTAAAGGATTTACAACAGTGACTATGACATTGTACTGAGCAGGCTGCCACCTCTTTGTAACAAAAACCTCCCACATTGTTGAATTCTTTCATGTTTGGGTGGGGCATACTAGCATTTTTGTCTGTATGGAGACTTTTGCTCCAACAAATAGGAAAAAAAAAAGTAAACCCCCTTCCCTGAAGAGGTGGGTTCAGAAGGGAAAACTTGTAGAATCCTTCAAGGATGCTGCTGGGTTGACCTTTTCTGAAGATAGTTTAGTTTTGTTGTTCTCTTCATAGGCCCCAAAAGAAGTGCTCCCAGAACAAGGAAACACTAAAATCAAAGAACTTTACATCTGACAGCTGAGAGCATTGAGAATAGAGGTGGGCAGGTGGGAGCACAAGTCCCTGCTTCTGATAATATTATGGCACAGTAGACCTTTATGCTAAAATATAAAATACAATCCCAGATCTTCCATTTGCAGTTAGGTTGGTCCAAGAGGATTTACCATCAGGATCATGAGTTTGCCTCTTCATTTTTTTTATAAAGGATAAGTTTAATAAAGTCTGTGCTTTGCTAAAGCTACTGAGGGACACATGGGAGGGACCGCCTGTTCTCTGAAAATATGAACATGCCTTCAGGTTAATATTTTCCTGTATAAATAGTTTGCCTCACCTGAGAAGAATGATTTAGAAAACACCTGCTGTGAGATGTAATTAGAGCACGAATATGTGCAAAACTATGAGTCTGTGGAGACCTCATGAGGAGCAGGAGGTGCTCAGTTCCTTTGTATGCCTGCAGAGGTTTAGGGTTCAAAAACGTTCTCTGTGACTCAGATACTGCAGGTGATTATATTCACTAGGGCTGTAAATCATTTACTAAAAAAGTGGGTGGCAATGTGATTAGCAGACACTGAGCAGGGAGGGAGACATAAATTACTTAGAATCTCTCTTTTGTGTGAGTCATGTATGCTTAAAGCTACAACTGCAGCAAGGTTGAATGTGATCAAACAGAAGTTCCATTGTAAGGGCTTTGTGAAAAGAGTTTTTAAAACTGTTTAAATTATTTCTGAGAGACAATACTCTATTTGGCTACCTGAAGATGTAAAAAGAAGTTATTTAATAAAGAGTATGAGTCACAAGTTTTTTACCTAATCTATAGCATCTCAGTTAAGCAAAGAAAAAAAGAAATCTGTAAATATCACATTAATTGCATTAGCATTTCATTAAGACAGGCCTGAAGCCTCATAAGCAGGAAACCTGGGCTTTTAGCAAGCAGCAAAGACATCAGTTCTTTAGCTGAAAAGGAATTTTATGTTTTTATTTCTTCAGGAAAGCTGCAAAGAGCTCAGTTGTCTAGGAGTCTCCTACAAGGCAATTGTTCCTAAATGTTGAATTAATATTAAATTTGAGGGAATTCCCCAGTTTTCAAGAGTCCATGAAAAGGGTACTATTGGATGTAGGTTTTGGATCAGGTGAGGATGAGCCACGGTAGTTTAAATGAAAGTACTTTTAGCAATAACCTCTGTGTTTATAGTTCTAAATAGCTATATTAATCTTCCAGCTGCATAATTTCTGCAAGACACAAAATAAGAGGTAACTATTGGAGAGATAGCAACTAAACTAAATATTTTCTTAGATAAATGATTGTTCAACATAATCAGTGTCAACTAAAGCTGACCTGAAGGAACAAAACTAGTAGGATCTACCTAGTACAGAGCTGCATTTAGTGCTTCATAATAAGGAACCAGATGAATGTTTAAATTTTCTAAATGAGCTGTTTAATTTTAATCAGCCATAGGGGAAAAGGTTTCAAAAATTAGAGCAAGAATTGGATACCTACCCAGGCTTCAGGCACTTCGTCCTACTTGCTCGGTAGCAGCTCTCTCTCTCACACCCTTACTTCCAGACCAGCTAATTAAGTGCAGGTTCAAGCTCAGATCTCTCTCCATCTTTTAACTATTGTAATGCATTCTAGCTGGCAGGAGCACAGTGAGCCCTCGTAGTTATCCCTGGGGCAATTGACATAGATAAGAAGCACTTAAGCTCTCAAGCTGTACAAAACACACTTTTTTTTTTTTTTTTGTGACAATACAGTCTAGGGACTATGGTTTTCCCTTCCTCGAATAGGAAGGAGACTTCCTTCTTTTCCTCTCACTCTTTTTCTGTCTTAGTCTTAACTCATATTTTCAGAAAAACATGCAATTAGGATGAATCATTCCCACAGCAGGCCAGACTCTGAGCTGCTCTAAATCAGTGCAGCTCCAGGGAGGTTATTCTGGCTGCAGTGCAGATAGACCAGGTGAAGCGACTGCTTCAGTCTTCTGCCTTTCAGAGACCTCAGGCAGGCCCAACATCTGGCAGAAGCACTCTAACGTCTGAAATAAAGCCAGGCCTCCACAACCTGTGAGGCTAATATTTTGGTCTTCCTGCCACTGAAATTACCTCCATGTGGTATTTCATATATGACATGCTGAAAATGATTTACAAATTGCCTAATTTCTTGACCATTTGCAATCACAGATACAGGAACTATTTAATTTCAGTTTTATTCCTTCTACTCTTATCTCTGTCTAACACCTGTTTAAGAAAATATATAGTATCACTTTTTATCCCTTTGCTTTCAGGGTCTTTCACTGCTTTATCTTGTCTATTTGTTGCAAATATTTTCCTATTGGGGTCTCAATTCTTTAAATGAAATCTGATTGTGAGACAGTGTTTCTAAATGAATTTATCTCATATTTTCTCTCTGGTTTGAAAAGAAGCACGAAAAGAGAACAAAATGCTCCTATACTTTTTTGGAGTTTTGTTTCTTTTGGTTTTTGGGTTTTTTTTTCTTCTTTTCTTCTACTCAGCAGGTGAATCAAGAAATTTCTCAGCAAATTAGATATGGGTTGGCTCAGGAGATACAAATATTTTGCAGGTTAGGAACCCTTACTACAATGACTAAGTCTAGTTGGTATGGCAAAAGCACTCTCACAACTACATTAGCAGGTACCTGAAAGCATCTGAGTACTCCCAGCACAGAATCATAGACTATCCTGAGTTGGAAAGGACCCACAAGGACCATCAAAGTCCTACTCCTGGCCTTGCACAGGACACCCCAAAAGTCACCCCATGTGCCTGAGAACTTTGTCCAAACGCTTCTTGAACTCTGTCAAGCTGGTGCTGTGACCACTTCCCTGGGGAGCCTGTTCCAGTGCCCAACCACCCTCTGGGTGAAGAACCTGTTCCTAATATCCAACCTAAACCTCCCCTGACAAAACTCCAGGTCATTCCCTTGAGTTCTTTCACTGGTCACCACAGAGAAGAGATCAGTGCATGCCCTTCCTCGTCCTGTTGAGGGGAAGTTGTCGACTGCAATGAGGTCTCCCCTCAGCCTCCTCTTCTCCAGGCTGAACAAGGCAAATGACCTCAGCCTCTCTTCATACAGCTTCCCCTCAAGGCCCTTCACCATCCTCATGGCCCTCCCTTTGGACACTCTCTAAGAACTTTATGTCTTTTTATATTGTGGCACCCAGAGCTGCCCCACCACTCGAGGTGAGGCTGTCCCAGTGCAGAGCAGAGCAGGACAATCCCCTCCCTTGCCCAGCTGGTGATGCTGTGCCTGATGCACCCCAGGACAGGGTTGGCCTCCTGGCTGCCAGGGCACTGCTGGGTCATGTTCAGCTTTCCATCAACCAGAACCCCCAAGTCCCTTTCTGTGGCACTGCTTTCAGGCATCTCATTCCCCAGCCTGTACATACGTCCAGGGTTGTCCAGTCCCAAGTGCAGAATCCAGCCCTTGTCTTTGTTAAACTTCACACATTTGGTGATGGCCCATCTCTCTAATTTGTTGAGGTCTCTCTGCAGGAGCTTTCTGCCTTAGAGACAGTCAACAACTCCTCCTAATTTAGAATTGTCAGCAAACATACTTTTTATACCTAAGAAAGCATAAGTCAGTCAATATGGAAAATGACTTGCCCTTTCTTCTTCTGCAACAGCCGCGTGTGTTATATAGCATAGTTTAAATGAAATAAATGCACAAATTACAGAAAGAAGATCCTGTAGTTTTACACTTACCTTGTCCATTCAATATTTCTTCCTTGTGCTCTAAATAAATCAGTTTTTAATTTCAGTTTTCCTTAATGAAACTTCTGTGTTGCAAGGTGAAAATCTGAGATAGACCCCAACAAATCATTCTGTTGTGAGCAGTGAAGTTGGAGATGACCTCCACTCTTCTTTATGACTCTGTGAATTTCAGCCTTTTTTTTCAAACCATGTACCTGATTTTTTTTTTTTTTTAATGCAGCTCTGTATTTTTAACAGGCACCTCTTTAGTATTTGAACAGTTGATCTGTTGAGCCTTCATGACTGTGGGAAAGCTCTTGCCATAATGTCTCTCTTTAGAACAGGGACAAATACTAATTAGACTGACCAGAAATAATTTTTAAAAATGTGTGAATTTCAAGTCAGAGTGTTTTTGGGTTTTGTTTGTCTGTTTGTTTGTTTGTTTTTTGTTTGGGTTTGGCTTTTTTTAACACGTGAAAAAGGAAAGATTTTACCTTACATTTTCTGCTCACTTTGAAAAAGTTTAAATTGTCTTTTGGGCATAGTTAAAAAACAGTAGCAAGGTGACATGTGGTCCTTCACCCGTCCCAAAGCCAGGGGATCAGGCTTTTGTCTGATGAATTTTGCAGATGGAAAGAAGTCTCTCTGATGGTGTTAGAAAGTGTTTTACAGTGATAGACTTCCATTTAGCTTTAAATCATAGAATATTTTTCTGGATTTTGGGCTAGAGCTCTCCTTGGCATGTGTGAACCCTTATAGTATACAATGATTCTCATAGCAGTAGGCTGCCAAATTCATTGAATTGTCCTAAGAAGAGTAATATATGAAAGAAGAATCTGCTGTCTGGTGATTCAAGTTTGTATTTATTCTGCTATGCAAAGTGTGGATCAGGAAGTAAATCCCCTGCTTCTTCCTTCTCCTCCTCTCTGATTTCATCTAGTCTGCCAAATATGTATGTACCTTTAAAGCACAGTTTTAAAGAACTATTCAAATAATTCAATTCAAATTCACTTACTGGGCCAACAGACCGTTTTTTTTTTACAGTGAATTAAATAATTGCTGAAAAGATTTTGCCAACTTTTACCTGGGATGGTGCATGTTATCTCAGGTTACTTCTCTGAATTTTCTCATATCCTTTGTTTTCATTTACTTTAGTAGCAATGAACACACACTTTTCCTCCAAGGTTTTAACTGTGTTCCTGGCTGAAGAGCCATGCACAAGTGCCCCAAATTCTCTTCCTTTTGTAGCCCTAACTTCTACCTTTTCTGCAACTATTGCAGCATTGAGATGCCCGTTAATATGAGGACATTCTTCGTGACCTGTCAGTTGACCAAATTTTTTATAGTCATACCATATATGAATCACTGATTGCAAGATAATTTTCTTTGTTTCACAGCAAAGGTGGGCCTGTCTGAAAGAAATATGTATTCTTAGGTTCCCTGTCTTGGTTCTTAAATGTATAAGATGTGTAAGACATGTATAGATGTATAAATGATGTTGGTGTTAAAGAGAACGAAAGTAGGGTAGGTCCAGAAGTGTAGCTATTGGGAAAAGCTCCTGCCTGTGGTGATTACAAATTTTGTGCTAGCAAAATATCCTCCTGGATAATTTATAGCCCATGATGGTGAAAAATATCTGAGTTAAACCAGCAAGTGTGTGATCCAAAGAATATTGAAGTCAGTGGGCATCTTTCCATTGGCTTCAGCAGACTTTGTCAATGATGTAAAAGTGGTTAAAGGGATTTTGCTCAAATGTTCCAATATTAACCCTCTGGACTTGAAAGCAGGGGGAACACTTTAGAGTAGAAAAAGGATTAAAAAAAGCATTTGAGAAAAAGGATGAAAAAACTATCTGCAGTAGAAATTATCATGATTGAACAGATGCACCAAGAGGAGGAGGAGGTGCTAGCTCTCTCAAAAAGACTCACTACAAGCTAATACGACTGTGTCAGCGTGACCTAAAGACAAGCAATGAAAATCACTCATGCCTTGATTATGCAAAGATCTGTATGGTGGGCAAGGAAGGGTTAAGGACAGACAGCTTCAAAGGTGCTAGAAGATGATTTTATTTCTTGTTTTGTTGCTAAGATTTTAGCATATACTTCTACCCTTAGTAGCTGGAGGCTACATATTCTGCTATTGGCCTTGTAGACTTTAAATCAGTTTCCTGATTGAATTTAACACAATTTGGATTAGACTCTAAGTTAATTGTCCTTATTATTGTTCTTATGGGAAGAAGGTAGATATTTTACTTTAGGACTACCTATGACCATAAACATTCCTTACTAGTATGTATACTTTAGGAGAGATTTAAATTTACTGTAAGAAACCAATCAACAATGAAATAGGAAATACTACGGTGAACCTTTTGCAGATAATATAAATACTGATTGATATACCTTTCAAAAATATTAGGAGGTTTAAATTAAGATCTCAAAAATATTTTTCAACAAGTTAGATGATACTCTTGGTTAAAGCATGACCTTTAATGATGGTTTTACCATGTACACAAAAGCTATTGGTTCAGCAAAATGTGGTTTAATTTGAAAGCATTTATAAAATCATTCTTTGAGTTCAAACAGGAGAAAAAATATTTTCCTCCCTTTCTTTTCTCTCTTTATTTACATCTTGCTCTTTCTTTTTCTTTCTTTCTTAGCATCTTGCACTCTCTTCCTCTCTGCACTCACACCGCCTCTCATTCTCCCTTCCTCTCTCGCTGCAGCTTAATTTCCTCTCATCTGTTCTCTTCTCTTTCCTTCTTGCTTTTTCTCTTTCTTCTTCTCACTTTTTTCTTTTCTTTTTTTCTTTTCTCTCTTCTCTTCTCTTCTCTTCTCTTCTCTTCTCTTCTCTTCTCTTCTCTTCTCTTCTCTTCTCTTCTCTTCTCTTCTCTTCTCTTCTCTTCTCTTCTCTTCTCTTCTCTTCTCTTCTCTTCTCTTCTCTTCTTTCTCCACAGCATCTAAAATACCTCGAAACAAATCTTTAAAAATTCATGCAAGAAAAAATATGTACAGTATCATATAATTTTTTAATCTCTCCTTGGTTTACTGAAAGTGATACCAATACCTCATATCTTCACTAGCAGGGAAAAAAATCCCAGCTTGTATGTACATTTAATGGGGGAGCGAGGGGGAAAAAAATCAGAACAGTAATCCAGAACAGCAAACAAAACCCCTCCTTTGAGGGAGCAATGGGAAATGACAACATACTTTCATTTTCCTACCTTTGGGGAAAGACTTTCAAAACAGTTCTGGGCATGATGTCCAAAAACTACATTTGAAGTAAAAGTTTATAAGCCACTGCATTCAAAGAGCATTAAGCCTCTGTCTTAAACTCACTAAGGTAAGGAAACTCAGAATTAAGACTGTAACTCCATACTTAACTCATACCTTTGTAGTTAGTCCATATGGAATGACAGATCACCCACTGCTAAGAGACCACTGTGATTCCAGCCTTAATGTTGAATGTCTTTGCTCTTTAAGTGCTGAACTGCTTCTGGAATGTTAACCTATTTGTTAGTTTTTCTTTTCTTTTTTTTTTTTACAGCAATGGGGATAAAAGCAAATAAAAACATATGAAAGCTTATGTTTTGAAATAGCTTTTATTTTAATTTTTGCAGTTTCTGTTTTTTTCCAGTGATCAAATTTGAAGAAAAACTAATTATGGGAAAAAACATGCTTTTTTACTATGATCTTATGCCAAGTCTCAATCCAGTGCAAAATTTTACAGTCATGTGAGACCCTAAAAAGAGAAGTTTATAATGGAATCATTGACCAACCCTTAAGCAGAGCAAGGCAAGTAGGTGTCTCTATAATATTGCTCAATAAGAACCTTGTAATTACAGCTCTCTATAGAGGGTGGGAGTACAGGGGGAATGAAGGATTTTCCTCCATGTGATATTTCTGGCATAATTTGTGCTGAGGTTTGTTGAGCCATAACCACAACTCACTTCTCCACTGACAAAATATTAATGATACGACAGTTTTTCACTAGGCTTGTAGAAAAAAAAGTTCTTGTTTTCTTACCAAAACTATGTTTTATTGCTAACCTTTCAATTATAGCTCAGAATATGGTTTTGAAATTTCTCTAATTTGTGAAAATTGTCCTTCTCTTTTGAGAGGAAAATGTGACATTTCAGCAAAATCACACTTCATTCCAAGGAAATGGATTTTGTGGGCTTTTATTTAGTGAGTTCAAAATCTCCACTGTCAAGTCCTTTGAAACTATTCCTCTTTATCAAAATTTAAACAGGCATAAAAACTTTTCAGTGATTCGTTCAGTCAGGCTACCCAGCTGCAGCTTCATCTTTAAAACTTTATGGTTATGATCTTCCATCTGTAATTCTTTCCATGTTGCATTAAAGATCACCCTTGTCGGCTTGGATGTGTCACTTTTTCTCCAGCATCAAGATATTGCTCCTGTAACATCCTCCAAAGAAGAATAACCACAGAAAAAACCTTGCAAATAACTTTTCAGGATGGGACCACATGGAAGAATACTGTAACTGTGGTCTCATGTAAGATATCTATCTCTAGGACAGGCAGGATGGAGGGGGAAGAAAAAGGAGAGAGATTATTTAGTAATTTCATATACAGAGGAACATGGAAATATTAGCAACAGTGTGGAAATGAACAGAAACATAAATCAAGGCATTCTGGTGAGATTAAAGACTGAGTGTAAAAGGTGTAGGCTTTTGGCAAGTATTCTTGAGTATGAATGTCCTTTTTTTTCATTACACATTAATGGTCACCGTTCTTGGCCCCTACTCAGGTCACGTTCCCATTAACCTGTCTTTGAGCTGTATTCTTTCCATATAGCCTTTGATTTAGAGCACATTAAATAAACTGAGATTAGCTTCTCTGAAACCAAGAGAGTTTCATGCCAGCATAAATCTGATGTAGCTGAAAAGGCAGCTCAACTTTGAGGACATTAGGATTTGGCTTTAAATTACAGTGTTGAAAACCTCACAAAATTGAGTCCCTTCTATCAAATCCTGTAGGAAAGACAAATAATACCACTTTAGATCTTGCTCTCTAGGCTCACTGTACATATCCATTGCTAAACCCCATAGCTACTCCTTTTTCCTTGCTGATGAAAGACCAACTTCTCTTCCCAGTCCTTTGTGGTGGATGAAAGGATGGCTGTCGTGTAAAGTGAAGGCTAAATGCTTTTAATCAAATCAAACAAAACCCCGTTAGCACAGATGCTGATGAAGACAACATCTTCCCCACCAGCCCCAGCCCATGAAAGGCACAGCAGAAGCTGTGCAGGGTCAGCCACTGGGCAGCATTGCTGTTGCCTTCAAAACTGATAAGGTTTTGCTTGACAAAGGTGTATGCCCAGGGCACCAGAACTGATGGTGTCCCTTGATGATTTAAAATCCCCTTCACCTCCCAGCCTCATTGTGGAGAGTATTGTGGCCTGAATCTCACAAAACAGCTGCATCACTCTCATGCCAGATGGGACTGATGATAATGACCCAACTCCTCTGACTGCTTTTGGCTGCATTGACCTTGAGGCCAGAGATTTTCCCAGTGCTGCCTCATATTGTTCCCAGATTATGTTCTTCAAAATTGTTGCTGAACTACAGCATGTATTTTACTGTCCATATGTTCTTTTTTTTTTTTTTTGGAAAATAATTTAGGAGCATATAAAAATTTATATATGAATCACACACTTGCAGGTGTATGTGGAACTTCCCAGATATACTATGCTAAAAAGACCCAAACCAACCATGCTGTCTTCTGTTGCATGGAATTAATGGCTCATCCATCTTTGTCAGTTACTATTCCACAGAGCTACATTTATTTCCATTTCTAGCATTATATGGAATTTCTTCTTTAAAGTCAAAGGAGTCTCAGTACACTCTGTCCTGTAGTCACAAATTGGGTAAGCAACCATGTTGCTGTGCCCCAGCATCTACTACAGGTTTTAATTTGGATTCAGTTAAAGCTTCCAGTGAACAGTAATAGCCTGTCATAACATGAAAAGCATTAAAAAAATTAAGAAAATGGTCCTACTTCAATGAGACACCTGAGAATCCATCCATATGCTTACAAGCATGCTTAATTTTGGGGCCTGATGCTCATTTCCCTTTAGGATGGCTAATATCATTTTAGAACAGGGATGTCAGGCAGTCCCATGAAAAACCAGGTTGGGTCCTGTGAGTTTAAAATGTCAGACAGTAGAAAAAGAAAAGGGTTAACTCCTGGAAATTATTTTAACTCAACCAGAATATACACCCTGTACATGACTGGCCTTCATGCCACAACAGAAACATCTCTATATTTATCACAGTGGAACAGCAAATGCAATGTATATTTAATTCTGCTTTGAAAAGTTATGTTGGTGATGTAAGAATAATTTTTTGCATGCAGACGATTTAAGTTTAGAACCCTAATATAAATTAGATTTAAATTTCTAAAGCTTTAATTTTTGCCGAGTGTTTAAAGAAGGAAGAGAGGGCAAAAGACAAAGAAAATTCCTGGTAGTGCTGGTAAGCACATATCATGACCCTCTAGCCACAGGACACAATGATGGTTATTGTGCTGCATGCCCAAACTCAGACTCTGGCTTTGCCTGAAAACGTAGGGCTGCTGAAGGCTGCAGCTGGCCCTTGGTCTTCCAGCACACGTGTGGAATGTTAATGTTGTGTGGTGCCTCTGCTGATCCACAGTCCCTACCAGCCCCTCTCTTCCTCACCCATTCTGGAGAGGCTTAAGGCAGTGTGTGTGTGGTATAGGGGACATGTGGTTTTACTATCTGCAACGAAGTGGACAGAGCTGCAAGTGACAGACCCAAAAAAGCACAAGAGCCCTGGTAGCTGTTTCGGTGGCCTTGAGGGGGAAAAATGCGGGACAAATCTGCCTTAGCTGCTTGCCCTTCTGAAGTAATAGTTGTGCATATATAAAGCACAGATACAAATATACGTTGCAGCTGAATATTTCCCCAACAGAGCCTTTTTACTCTGCATAGGCACAACAGCCTTTGATGGGCTATTTCTTTCTTGTGTGCAACGTAATTTTGGATCTTGTACCCAGATTGTGACAAAATCCCCAAATACTAAACTTACTCAGACCATTTCTCCCTTGGCCATACTCCCTGAGACAGTGCCCCATCCTCCTGAAAAGCTGTCTGGTTGATTGTGATTCTTCTGAAATGTTTTGCATATTAGCCTAATTGTCTGGGAAGTCATTGCAAAACTTCCAGCTCACTGTACAAATCACTTCCATTTCCTTTCTGGGTTTGTGGCATTTAGGGACGTGGTTTAGTGCTGGACTTGGCAGGGCTGGGTTAGCAATTTGGCTTGATGATTTTAAGCATCTTTTCTAACATGAATAATTCTATGATTTTATGATATTTAGGGGAAAAAATAGGCTGCCAGAAGCACCTGAAAAGGCTAGAGAGTATTATACCTCTTTGTGCTTGAATATTATGTACAGTTCTGTTTTTCCACATCAAAAAAGTAAAACTAGCAGAGGGAAAAGTCACAAGGATATGAACAAATGTGTGGACAAAAAAATAATGGAGAAACTTCTGCAGGAGCAAGGAAGGAGGTTTACAGCCTAATAAAGAGACACAGCACATACATTGTAAGTGCACATACTGAAAGACTAAGAAGGCATAAACAGCTCAGAAAATATGATTAAGAAAAGATTATTTATACTATCTCCATACAAAACCTGGAGAGATATCAAATAAAAAGATGAGTTGTCAGTGAAAGCCTGCGAATGGCAATTCTTACTCATACATAAGAACTCTTTGTGGAAATCATTGCAGATGTTATGTAGCCAAACAACTTTTTGTGATTGGTGAAACCCAATCACAAAAATACAATCCAACAAAGGCTGTTAAACCAAATCTTCTATCTCTGTCTCAGAAATCGCAGGCTACTTAGATATGTAGAAAAATCTTGGTGAAATGTTGTTTATCACAGACACTTGGGTGAAAGAGGGAGAAGCCAGGGCCAATTTTCTTAAAGATTTATAAGTGATTTCTAGTCTCTCTGTATATTTCTAGGATTCACAGAAAGACCATTTTGACTGGCCTTAACTTGGGAATTATGCTAACCAAATTTAAAATTTCCTCAGGAGAAGATAAAACAATAATGGATTAAAACACCTCATAGAAACATCAACATAAAAAATTAAATTAATAATCCATACAACTTCAATAATTAACCTTTGCATTTTCATCAGGAGAAGAAGGGAAGATAACCTGGAATCTCTGTTGAATTTTTTTACTATAGAAAAGTTATAAACTATTCTAAATTTAGATGATTATTGAAAGAAATAAACTGGAAAAGCCCATGGATACCTAATGCCAAAATCCACAGTAATTCCAGCTCCTTAGATGCAAGGTTTTGAATATCTCAGCAAAATACTTTATTTCCTAAAAAAAGCAGTAGAGAAGTCAAATCAATGAACAACCAATAATGCGGAGAGGATGAAGTGTAAGAAATTTTATATCTGTAACCAATGGAGTGACAGAGAAGAAAAATTGCCTTATATGGCACCCCTCTTTCCACAGGAGGAGAAAAATGTCCCCATGAGTAACCACAGCACTCTGTTGCCTCTCATATTAATTATTAGAGCAGGAAACATCACAAGGAAATGTGAAAAGCCAGAAGCAGCAGAGGCATTCTTCAAAAAGTGAATTGCATTGCAAGTTGGATTTCAACAAAATGAACTCACGGAACTTGAAGAAATACCTTAAGAATTGCTACGCAGTAATGCAAAAAGCTAATTGGAAAATAGATTTAAAGGAAAAAAGAACCTCTGGAGGAAGAGAGAGGAAATAAGAACGGAAAAAGCAGCATAATATGCAATAGAAAAAGAAAAGGATGCCAGGTGAAAGGCAGCTTCTACAGTCAGTGTAATTCATGGTATTATTATCATTATAGTGATATACTGAAACCTTGAAATACATGTTCCTTGCAGGTGACTATAAAAGATTTCTAGTCAGCTATCTAAGATGTAGGCATTCTTCTTTTGTTTCGAGAGCTAGGGAAGACAGATGCCATGTTCTTCAGCACCCTTAAAAATTTATGACCACTGCACTTCAGTCAGATTCTGCCGCTCTGGGATTTCTTTACTTTTTACTCTTTACTTTTTGCTGGGGAAAAAGAACTCCAGAAAGATGATCTGAATAGCATTATACTAGGTGTTAGTATTCTTCTGTAAGGGTCATACATTACTTTATGATATAGAAGAGCTGAGATCAAATCTTTAGTCTTAATCAGAGGATGGACTTGAATAATATTCTTCTAGAAGCAGAGTCTTTACCCTCACTGTTGGTATGTCTTTGAAATGGCTCAATTTCCTCTCTCATTTTGACTAAGACCATCTTCCTGGAGATAAAGCAAACCCACTGCCTAAATAATTTTTTGTTGAAGTTTTATCAAAACTAGCTCAAACTCACAAAAAAAAAATCCTTTCAGGAAAAGACAATGTCACATGGGAAAACCCCCCAGCAACTTCAATGGAAAATCCTTTCTTAGACCTATGATGACATTTAAAAGACAAACAACGAAAAGGCATGTAAGAGGAAACATAAACAAGGGGACATGGAACTGCTTAAGTTCACAAATTCCTGTGAATATTCTAATGCAATTTAGCCTACCAAGTTTAAGTGTGGAGCCCCTTGTGTTCCCAGGAATGGATTCTGTGGTGCTGTGACATCAAATGGCAGCTTCATCAGCACCTCTCTCCTGTAAGAGAAAGGGAGGTAACCATCGAGGACCTTAAATCTTGCTAAAAATTGACTTGACTTACTATGTGGCATGAGAGAAATGAAGTTTGGCTCCCAGACTGGAGAAACCTGCATTGCTAATAGTGAGGCTGGACAGATCCTGTGATCTCAGTGACACACTGACACATTGGAAGGACACTGATACAGCAAGTGCTTCCTGATCCACATGGCCTCTGAAGGAATCTGGGATTTACCTCTGTGAACAGCTGCTCTGCAGTTAGTGACATGAATTCCTGGTTAGCGATGTTGTGATTAATATGTGCTTTTCTGGGAGTATGCATATTTTTTCCTTCGGCTTCATGACCTCTCTCTTCCTCTCTCCAGAAAGGGTTTAATTTCTTCTACAATTAGCCTCATTTTGTAGAACAAGTGTGTTTCATTAAAATTCAATGAGGAGAGATGAATCACAGAATATTCTGAGTTGGAAGGAACCCACTAAGTGAATGGCCCATGTGGAAGATACAACTAATCAGGATTTATATATCCTGCTGGGTTTATGGGGAGATGCTTCCTGTCTCAGAGGTGAGGATAATTAATTTCTTTAGCTCCCCAAATCAAATAAATATCAGTAGTACCTCATGTTGTCTTCAAAAGTAAAACCTCAGTACTTGAAGGAGAGGTAACCATAAAAAGATTCAGTTCTTAACGCTCACTTCTTCTTGGGGTTGTTGTTACAGCAAAGCAGCAATGATGTGAAGAAAGAGTAAATTATGGGATTGAGGCCAGTCAAGGTAACAGCTGAAAGAAAAGCAGGAATGTGAGCCATGATAGCAGCTCTTCAGTCTGCTGGAAGGGATTTTAATTATACAGAGTCTAAAACTCTGTAACTTTGCAGCACAAATAAAAATTTCAGCTAAGTGTAATATTAACGTGGAAATGCCATTATATGTTAAGTAACAGAGTTTGACCCAGTGCCTTTTACCACTGTTAGAAAGATCATACTCTATTTTGTTTTCATTTAAACCAGACAATATTTTGTCCTTTATTTCAATAGCTATTAGAAAATTCTCTGTATTTAGAGGGTGGCAGTGTTTTGGGGTTTTATCCCAATTTTTGTTTTGCGTCTGTTGTCTATGTGTTGCCTATGTGCCATCTCCTTGAAACATTGTAGTAATTACACTTAGGTTCAAATTTAAAGAAGAATCTCTTTACAGCCTCTCAATTTCTGTGAAAGGCAAATAAGTGTGTGGTAATTAGGCAGTTAAAAATAGAGCCTTGTTGGCTTATAGACCTTCTGGAGTTTAGGTTTGAAGAAGTACTAAATAAAAAGTATATAAATTCCAGGTTTTTAATAAGATGATTTTTTTAACAATGGAGCAAAAACAGTAACAGGTAAATAAGGAATTGAAAAACTGTGATTTCCAAATGGAGTGTTACAAAGTATCTGTAATAAGAGACCAGAGAAAAATTATTTGAAAAGCTCTTGTATAACATTTGAGAATATGAATGTAGCATCTGCTTCTGAGTGCCTAATTTTCTCTGACTCCTTGCAGTCATGATGGGAAGACAACATGAAAAGTCATTTTCACGATTTTCCTAAAAGGAGAGCACAATTACACTTGCCATGTGGGAACAGCAGTGGCTGACCGAAATCATTCAGTTAGCTGTCAGTTCATATCAGCTGAAGGATTTTATACACTCGATTTTTAAAATTTTTCTGCTTAGCTAGTACTCTTCTATGTTAACATACCTAGTGTTCTCAAACAATAGGATTCAAGGTGAGGCTGCCCCAGTGCAGAGCAGGACAATCCCCTCCCTTGCCCAGGTGGTGATGCTGTGCCTGATGCTCCCCAGGAGAGGGTTGGCCCTCCTGGCCAGGGCACATATGACTCATATAGATGTGTGGAGGAAAACAATGTGTTTTACAGAAGACTTCACTAAATAGATATCTACGATAGGTAGATGGACTGTACACTTGTGTGACATCACCTTGCTGAGGCATTGCATTTGGTTCTCTCCATGTACACCTCTGTGGTTGCTATCCACCTCGGACAAACAGAATTTG
Organism: Dicrurus megarhynchus; assembly: GCA_013399195.1. Taxonomy (NCBI): domain Eukaryota; kingdom Metazoa; phylum Chordata; class Aves; order Passeriformes; family Dicruridae; genus Dicrurus; species Dicrurus megarhynchus. The sequence continues at coordinate 1,347,912 of VXAD01000990.1, forward strand.
TAACACAAGCCCAGGCTCTGACTGGAACACTGCAGCATCAGGGGATCTAGCAGATCTACCAGCAGGTCTTGCCTGAGTTGCAAGGGAAACCCTGCTTAGGAGGAGACTTGTCTGTAAGAAGTAGTGTAGGTAGAGAGATATAAACACCTTGGTGCTGTGCTATCAGGTGTCTGCCATTTCAGGTTGTGCTTCTTTGCTTCTTTTTATCTTGACTTTCTTTCCCTACCATTTGTTTCTTTAAATACAGGCTGCATGCAGGAAAGTCCTGGTAGGAAAGTGCTTAGTGTATGTGAGACATTAATGTACTCTCTATTGCCTCAAACTGAGAGGAAGTGAACCCTCTACCTGCATATTTCTTTGATGTTATCTGGCATATATCCAGGAGCTGGACTAAAGCTGGCTTCCCAGTTCTTTTCTTTGCACTGCTGTATCCATACCCCATATCAATGTCCTCTGCTGTCACCTTGATTACTGCTCCCTATACTTTACCTTTTTTCTTCTATGTCCTTCCTCTTCCTACCTACAAAATCCCCAAATGACCCTCAGTCAAAATGGTGACACTGTGAGGATTAAGTTTAAAGGAAGCACCCTTTTCACTGTTGCAGTAGTTTCAGGAGGGGGAAAAAATAAGTGTTCTGAGCTTTTAACCGACATGAAGCATGATGTGGTAGACCAGCCAAGTCATACAACACAAATGTTTCCAGCAGAGAAAGATATTTTTGTTAATGCAAAATTCTAGCTATTTTGCACCATCCATCATGTTGATCCATGAATGTCTTCTTTTTAGAAAAAAAAAAAAAGCCAAAAAAATATGATTTAATTTGGTGCATGGATTGCATGGCAGGGTAGTTCCCTTGGCCCTATCCACAGAGCCTGTTACTCTCCTTCACCCTGTTTTGAGCTCTGAAAACACCATTCTGGCGAACGACATCACTACATAAATTCTAAACTGGACCACTACCCAATGTTTTCATTGTTAGAGGACACACCTAACGTGTTTCATTCTCTAAAACAATGACTGTCCACTGGAGTGCCCCTGCAGTGACCAACTCCTTTCAGTAGCACTGCCTTGAGAACAAAATGTTATATGCACCCTAAGGGAGTGCAAGAATGAAGAAAAGAAAGACGAAAAAAAAAGAAAGACAAAACCATGGTAGAGCTGGCACAGACACAGCTGAGGAAGATAATGAAAGGGTAAAGAGACTCCCTGGAAAGCATGGTGGGTAATGTGACAGAGAACTGTAAATCAGCCTATGTAAACCTCTTCTGTTTTATTTGAGTTTAAGGTTTTAGCTTGGCAAATTATCATCTCTGTTTAATAATACTTTCTACTGGTCACAGTTGTGTGTTTAATCCTTCTCTTTTCTACTGTTCACAGAATTTAATTTGGCATCCTCATTGTTATTTATTAAAAATTCATTGAAAACGTCTTTGCATTCATGGGTTCCAGTCTTGGGTGATTCAGTAAAATGGCCACCTTCACTAATTCATTAAACAATTCGTTAAAACACCTGCATTCACTGAACATTCAGATGCTTTATTTTAATCTCCAAACATGCAGAATTTAGAAATCTGCTGACAGAGTACACTAAAATCCCCACATGAAGCATGGTAAAAGTTTTATAACATTGTACCCACCCCTTAATGCATATGTTAATCACAAATCTTATATGGAAAGTTGTGCACGTTGTTTACAGGTGGTCTGTGTGGAATACATTCCTTATTTTATTCCTACCATTAAATGTAGTATCTCAGAGTAAACTCTTCACTGTGTTAGGGAAACTTCCCTGTCCAGCTATCCAGGAGCCACTCTGGCAATCACTCTTGCACCAGCTGAGCTGTGGCTGAAGCCCCTTCACACACTCCACACTCACACAGTCAGACCAGGTTTCCTTACAGGCTTGACCCCAGGTTTCTCATAGCAGACCCTCAGGTGTCCAGATCCTTACAACAATTTAATCATAGTGCAATAACTAAATATCTAAATAACAAAATAACAGCCAGATCTGGGTGGCTTTGGGGAGGGACCCCTAACAGAAGAACCCCAGCACTTTTATACTCTTACAGTCTAAGCATGGAAAAGTCTGGGGGTCATCAGCTCCTGCTGTGTCTCTCAGTGTCCGGTCACCTGGCTGTGCCACAGGTACCCGAGCCCTTCGTTCTGCAAAGGGTTGGCAGCTCCCACCCTCTTCCTTCGGGCTTGGGCTGGGGCTCCTGCCCCTTCAGAGCTCGACTGAGCTACCTGCCCTGAATGTATTCCTCAACAACTGAGCTACCAGTCCAGCCATCTGCACACTTCCGTCCTTTGTTCACAAAAGTAGAACCATGCAGCAGCAAAGAGCTGCTGTAAGAGCTTGGGTTCTCATAACAGCCTCTTCCTTTCCATCTCATATGTCCTTACTTCCTATGGTCTGAAGTTACTGCATCACCAAAAACACGTTTGCTTCAAACGCTAGAAAGTTGCTCACCAGGGGTTTTTACATGCTGCCTCTAAAGTGCCAGTAGAGGAGATGTGATAAGACATGAGATATGCCATGTTTGGCCTCTTAATTCCTTTGTGTCCAGGTCAGCCTCCCAGATCATGTAATATGGAAAATGCCAGATATAAATCCAAGATGGGAACAGCACAATGGCAGAGCAAGAGGGCTTTGAAGGCCTGACCGGATAAGGGAGGGTTGATTTCAAAAAGTCCCAGTGCTGTGTGGATGCAAATTACTCCAAGTGACAGAATGTTTGCTCTGGGACAATGTGGCATGCACCACACATGGAACTGTTTCTGTGAGTCACTCAACAGAGGTTTGGAAAAGCTGAACCATGTTTCAATTATAAACATGTGCTAAGAATGGAGATGGCTTCTCCAGATGGGTGCCTGAATAATTTGCAGTCATAATTTACAGTAATAATTTACAGTTCCTGTCTCAATGAAATTCCCCTGTAATATCTTATATAAATATTAGTTTTTGCAAACATAGGGATTGCAAACCATCTGGTCAACTCTAAATTTCTTTATTTAGCAGTGGTGGTAGTGGAACACATCATCTGAAGGGCAGTGCCTCTTGTAAGAAATACAGGTGTGAGGTGTGAAGACTTGGCTTTCAATGTCCATTTCTGTTTCTGTCTTCATTTGTTATCTACTGGGAGATGCTATGAACACTTCAAAAGGTCAAGCCCCACAGTATGATAACCAAAATATTTGGGGTAGAAAGTTTGATTTAAAGGAATGTAAAAGGGTAGATTCTCAGGAGAAACAAATAGACAGGATTAAAAATTCTGTGTTCTGAGAAATGACAAGAGTTAATACAGGTCTGTGGTACATGAAGGAACATCTGATTGTATTTCATTCCTTAGCAGTGAAATAAGAACAGTTCTGCATTTTGAGGAAACGAATCTTCCATGTTATCAAACAGACATAAATCACAGAAATCATGAATATCCTTAGATTCAGACCACAAGAGCATGAATCAAAGTGTAAAAAAAAGTTTGTTTTGTTTCTGTTTTTTTTTTTTTTGGCAAAAATATGCAAAATTAAATGCTTACTTTGCATATTCTTATATTATGACTTTGAATGACAACTGCAGAAATCATTAGTTTAAGTGGTTAATGGTCATTATTCTCATGCATCACTGAACAATATGTGCAGTGATCTATAATTATTTTTCATATATATGAAGTCTATAACTGTTCAACAAATTTTCATGGTAGTATTCCTGGTGTGTGTTTCCATAGAGAATAAAATCTTCCCAGCTGTAGTCTTAAAAACCGATCAACCTCTCAGCGTTGGGAGAACAGCGTCATTTTCTGACTTCTCCAAGCTCCTCCAAGTGAGTATGAAGCAGCGTTCTTTCTGGGAAGCCTGGCAACAAATTAATCCCACTGGGTAGAATTGAGAAATGTTTTTGAATAGTCAGTTCATCAGAAATGTGATTTGGAGAATACTGAAATGATTTGTGACAAATCAAGTCATAATTTCAGAATGAAAAAAGAAAAAAAAAAGAAGAGGCAGAGAGGAAAGAAGAGCTGGAAAAGTTGAAAAATAAACCACAAATTTTAGTTCTGAGACTGATCAATAGGTTAGGAAAAAAAGAGTATAAAAGAAACATCACAAGGAAGAACTAAAGCACCCTGAATGATTCAGTTCAGCCTAATGCAATTCCTTGTTGTTGCTCAGTCAACAAACAGAAAATTCAGACATTCATGTAGTCTTGCTCCCAAGCGTCTGAAACAAGCAGTCTTGAGGTAGCTTGTTTCCTTGCACAGCCAGTCTGTCCCAGGTGCTGGGTAAAAATAGTAGAGCTGTAGTAACACCTTCAAACATAACCTCCTTTTAGCTTCACCTCAGTTGCCCCAGGATTACACCTGTGACTTTTCTTTGCAAAGAACAAACTGCAGTGCTCCCACTCCTCTCTTTTCCAAAAGCTGTTCCAGAGCTTGTTAAAACCTATGTCTTCAGGGTCAGAGGGCTGATCTAATCAGTGCTACCATGTCTGTGGACCTGGACCTATGAAAAGTCACACAGCGGACACTGAAATCCAGACCCTGGAAATATATTTTGTTACAGATTAAAAAAAGGACTCTGCTCTATGCCACAAAACAACTGAAACAACTCACTGTGCAAACTTGGCAAGTGAGTAGTTATTTTGGTAAATATGTGATTTTGAAGATTTTTCTACATAGTTAACTGTTGTCTGTTCAGCAGTCTGACACATACTTGCATAATTGGCTGTAGAAACTACTTTTAACATTTTGGTGGCTGCTCCCTTTGGTGTTTTGAAGCATGCAAATAGACTCATTCATCCAACCCTCTTCTGTGACAGATTTGGCAGAAACTAGTTCTCACTTTCCCCATCTTTTTATGTGCAGTATCTGCTTTATTCTAAAAAAAAAGTCGCATTTATAATATACTTTCATTTTTATAAGGCAGCCTATTTGCAGCATAAATATCTCCCTGTTCTGCAGATTGGCAGCATTTTATGGTTTCACATCCACTTTCCTCACAACTGCCCGTGTTGAATGTGATGGTATGGGATGTCCTGGGTTCAGACTCCTCGCTTTCTGCAATTTGTCTATTTATTTTGACAAACCATTGCATATATTGTACTTGGCAGTACTATGAATAATTTCCTGGCAGTTAAATTCTCTTCTGACAACATTTTGCAAATCAACCAAAATTTATGCCCACCAGAAGGCTAATATAAAAAAATATCTTGCTGATGACCACATGCTATTAAGGGTTCTTGCTTTCACTCCTGTACTGCAGGTTATCTACTTCAGGTTGTTGGTTATTCTGCATCTGCCTGGAAGCTTATTTGTGAAAAACAGCCCATTCAGTTTTTTATATAAAGTTCAGATTTACTCTAGAAAATAGTTTATGTCAGAACTAAACAGAGCTAATGAGAGCTAAAAAGTCCCCTAATAAATTACATTTTTACCAACATTTCAGATCCTGAATTTGAATGTGAGGTTGCTTGTGTATAGCGATATATTGCATACTAATTTCCTCCAGATACGCCCTTAGAGGGACAATAAATCTAGTTTTTCAATCCATCCAGAACTTTACTTTAAGTGCCTACAATTTTTCATCTTGATGACAGTGGGTATAATCTAAAGCCCAGTGAAGTCAACAGGAGTCTGTTCATCAAGTGTTTGGAATATGGGCCAAGGATTCATCTTGCTATTTTTTTTAAGGCAAGCTATTCATGTGACAGCTAAGCAAGTCCACCACGAGCATTTTGTTCAAGTCCCTTACTGAAACCCAATTGCTGTTATGACAGCATAATAATCAGTTTTTGTTTAAGGAGGACAATACAATATATACAGTGTGCTTTTGGAGCAAACTCAAGGTGGCATTCCTGTAGACACAAATTTCTCCACAACCTCTTGAGTTTTTTGTGAGTGTGTGAAATGCATGTCAAGCAATAGGTGAGAAATAGCACCTCTAGCTGCCCATCTTGCAGTCTTACGGGCTTTTTCTGCTGTGAAAAGTATTGGTCCTTATAAGGGATATTTTCATTGCATATACAGAAAATGTGTTGAATGGACACAGAATATTTATTGAAAATTTTTGTTAGAAAAGTCTTCCTAGCATGTTACGGAAATACAGTGGTTCCCATAACCAGTTTTTTGGATGCTATATAAAAGGGTTGGCCTTAATATGGTTGTCATTTGACAGAAATTCTTTGTTTGTTAGTTGTCAGCTGATCTGGGCAAAGACTGTATGGTATTTCACAGACTTCCAAAGTGAAATGCTGGATGAATAGTGTCAAACTGAGGCAGGATGATCACCTAAAAACTATGGCAGAACTTCACAAAAAAAAAGTTACTAATTCACCTAGTCCATGTTCTTATCCCTCTGTGTAGGGACTATTAGACATCATGTAATCTTATTTTAAGTGTCTAAAGTAATAGATTTAAACAGCTTCTGCAGCTCCACAATGTTCCTTCATTTATCAGTTTAATTTCATCCTGTTGTGTCTAGTTAATTCTTGCTGTAGCATCCAGCATCTTCTTGGTTAGCTGGCTACCTCTTTGTTCCAGCAAATGCATTTGCCAGGTTTTGAACTGCAGCTGATATTTATTTAGCAAGCAAAACAACTTTGAGATTGTGACCCTTTAGACTATCCACACTCTTATTCTCTTAACAGCTGTATTTTATCACTTTCTTCCGTGTTCTTTCCCTCTCTCTGCCTTTGCCCTTGTCCTTTCTCTGCCTTTCCAAATTGCTTCTGGCTTGTGTTATATTCAAGCAAGAGAAAGCAGTTCTCCATTATTTGATACCTTCAAATCAGGATCTGCCTAAAATTGAGTGCTATCCAGGTAGCACTGTGTTATATAGCCTGATTTTTAGATTTGGTGCAGAAATCTCTGTGTGAAGTTTTGTTTCTCATGTAATAGGAGAAAAGGCAGAATAATCATGGTTCCTTGAACAAACAGCAATGCTTAGTACAAATATTAATATTGTCAACTGAGTACAGTAACTTCAGTTCTAGAAAGGCCTTCAAGCACTTGATGCTGTTACTACTCATGCTCTCCTAAAACAAAGAACCCCACTGCTTTCATACTGAGCTTTATTCCCTCCGCAAGGGTCCAGACTCTGTCATGTAACCATTTTCATTGTCCAAATTTATTTGTCATAAGTGATCACGAGATAGAAGAGACATTAGCTAGGTTTGAAAATATTTTTCTTTGACATTGTAAGCACTAGGACTTTCAGACTGAGTTTTCAACAAGGGCTGATCGTATCTCAGCTTGCCTGGCTTCCTAGCTGCCATCAGAACGTTTTTGTGCCAGTTGGCTTTGTGACTTGTTCTATCATAACTGAGCACATTTATTTTTCCACTGAGACACGTTGATGCCTTAAAGTTTCGTGAGGACAGCAGCAGCCACCTCTGCTTCCCTTCCAGAAGACACATGCCCAGCAGGTGCCCAGACCCTGAAACATATAGGATGGTTAAAGAGTAATTCAGAAACTTTCTACGTGTCAGGGAAGAGTAGTACTGAGTGAGTTAGCCATTTCAGTCAGATGTTTTCTAGAGGGATCTTTTCATGTTTACTGACTTATGTGACTTTTCTTTCCTAAAGAAAGTGGATTCCACATTCTTTTGTTACCTGAAAACACTTTAATTCCTTTAATCCCAAAGTATACTCTGATATGCAGAGCACTTAACATATGACAATTTGTCTGTAATTGCATATTACCCTGTGCTTTAATGAATTTATATTTCTGTCTGGCATCCTGCAGCACTTTTGGCTGCTGGTTTCCTTGACCTAACACTCACTCTTGCCCTTTTTATTATCAAGGACCATTGGGTTTCACTGACTTTCAGGATATTTTACAGTAACTGTTAGCTTTGTTATCCTCAGCTCATCTATATTTTGTTGGATTTTCTCCTTTTGCTAACTGTAGATTTTGTCAAATCTTTTGTATTTCTTTAGCCTTTTGAAGTTCTTTCTGCACATTACTTCCTGTTGCCTCTCTAGTTTACTGCTGCAGGAATTGTAATATCATTGTAATCATTGAGCAGGATTTACGTTTTATGTCTATTCTCTTTTTCTCTTTTCTATTAATTTTGGAGGGAAAGAGTTAAATATTCATTTCTTTTTGTTTCGTCTTTTGCAAGGACCACATCTTTTCAACACTGATTCTGCAGATGAAATTTTGTATACGGCATATCCAATCATCCTCTTCATGAACTGGGCCTTTATCTTTGGAAAGATAGAAAAGAAGCAACCATGCCAATCTGCTAATTAATTTAAGGGCAGGTGTCTGTAATAGCTGGCTTATGTATCATGTCGCGCTGCATCTCATCCTGCTCTGGGGATGTTCTTTATTCAGACAGTCAGAGTAGGTGAATCAATAAGGACTCTACCTTTTAAAAGATATACTATACAAGAAAATGATGTTGTAGGTAGATTAAAAAGCATCATGATACAAATGGAGCAAAAGAGATTCTGAAAGATCTAATGTGATTTTTCAGCTACCTAACTAATCATATGAAATAAAAATATGTCATGCATACTTTAGGTATTTTTCCAAGTTTTCAGCCTGGTGCAACATCTTTGAATCCAAGGAATGTGACATAAGATAGGGTGAGATTTTCTAGAATGCCAGGGCCTTTTCATGGTAGCAGCCAGTGTTTTTGTTTAGACCTTGTGACAACTTGTTCCTAGACCCAGTGTTCTGAGATATTCCATGTACCCTGTGCTGGGTAGCAGCACAGTAGCAGCTGAGTAGCAGCTGAGTAGCAATGAGCTACCTACTCATTTCGAGGGTAAGGTGCAGAATTCTAGCACAGCACTGTTCCCCCCTTGCTCCTTCTTTACAGGTTTTTGCTCAAGCTTCTACCACTCAGAAAAGCACTCTTGCTCTCCAACTGATTTGGAAAAAAGAAATACAGAAAGAGGAATGTGATTACAGTAAGTATAGCTCATCAGGATTGATAGGGTGAGAGCTGACCACCCAGTAAAAGGCCACTGCCTATTCTTAGTTATCCAGTATCCTGTGATAACTGGAACTGTTTTCCCTATCTCAGGGATCTGGAGTATGCTATCTTTTAGAATTCTTTTTTTCATTTGTTTTCCAGTTTTCCTTTCCTCCAGCTCTGAACAAAAAATAAAAATAAGTTAGGGAGATCTTTGCTTTTCATGGGGGTTGGAACTGGAACATATTAGCATGCTTTTTACCCACTCCCAGCATTTCTTTCATTCTTTCCACAAGTCCAGCTCTTTCTTCGCTTTTCAGAATCATTCAAACTGAAGCTACTTGATGGTAGTTGTTTTCGTACTTAAGGGCTTAAAAATAGAAGCTGCTTTAATGAATCCAATATGCTCAAAGAGCAAGCATTATATTTTCTGATACCCTTAAAGGAAGTTTACTAACTCTAGGTTAGGATACTACTTGTAAACAACCACACCCTTTGCTTAGCACAGAGTAGTTCACTTCTTGGTCAAAAAATCTTCATGTAGCTGTGAAGGAATTTCTATTAACTTTCAAAGCCCCTTTTGAAAGACTGTACTATTGCCAGTTTATGTCCATGTCCCATTCATGTTAAAAAATTAGTCACATGAGTTACAACAGCCACGTCACCAGTTATAAAGAACTGTCTGATAGGGTGTTGTGTCTGACATCTGTCTGAGCCTGAAAAAGCAAGGTGACCCAGAGTGTTGAGAAAAGGAAACATGAAAAGGAGTCCAATGGGAGCTGTGTTTGCTGAATTAGGGGCTTTGGAAATAAGGTGCTGCTGGACACCACCATATGCTTGAGAGTCAGAGCTCAGAAGAAGTGTAATTTAAACATTTAAGAGCTGATGTTAAACTAAATCCAGCTGTCTCTGTGTTGAAGTCAATTTGAAATTAAGGTCTACAGACTTTCATTTCCAAAAGTTCCAAAAGGAAAGTTGATGTAGTAAAAAGATTGAAACAAGATGGAAACTTTTTTAAGACCTACTGTTCAAAATGAAAAATTTTGCTTGATGCAGAATGTATAGAAATGATTTCTGTATTTTCAGTTTAACAGCAGAGTGAGGTTGGATAATTGCTTTTCAGTGTTATCTGGGATGTTTTCAAAGCACCCATAGCAATCAGCATATTTGCCTAAAGTAAAAATTTATCCTTTCCAGCAGATTACATTGAAAATCAGTTACTTATTGCTCTCTTAATAAGATTTGTGCTCCTGGCCCCAACACCCTGCTCAGAGAAGTGTTGACAGCAGTACTCTCTGGCACAAATGCTGAAAAAGTTAATAGCACAGAATCTGCTTTATTCTGCAATTACCCTGATGCAGAAGACCCAAGACAAGTCACCGTAATTTTCATATTTCCTCTAAAAGATAGCTTAAAAATAAGAAAACCAATGAGAGGATTTCTTTAGCAAATTAATTTAACAAACTGCTATATAGGTCAGGGTATGTACAAATAGGATATGAGGTCAGCCGAGGCTTGGAGCCCACATGGAAACATTACTGTATGCATAGGAGCCCCAAAGTGTCTTGTAAACATATGCTACATTTAAAGGTTTATCCAGTGACTTAGCACTCAGCTGGATTAGAGCTTACTGGGAAGATAGTCAGTTGTCCGTATCATAATCAAAATAAACAAAACCAGTAACTGGCATTGACTAGATAATTACAAAGCTAAGTTTCTGTAATGTCTTACCTAATGTCCTTATAGCCATATCTTCCCTGTCATTTCTGCAATACATAAACTTGAGTAGGTAAGAGAAAGCTCTCACTTTTTATTTCAAAATTTGGAAAAAGAAATGTTAAATCAAGCCTACTACTGTGAAAAACAAAAGATAATAACAACATGAAAATTAAACAACCATCCCATTTATAACATAAGTATGCATTGAAACAAAGTTGTCATAATAATTAATCCCGAATATATTTATCCCAATTAATTTTTGATTATATGCTGTATTCAGTATGCATTACTTTTTGAATTTAAACGAGGATTTATATCAAATCGTAACACTAGAATCCTTCATTCAGATGTAAGATCTATTAGTAGTTTTATCAATCCAGACCTGGCCTACTGGTTTTGATGGATCTAAGGTGGAAAACCAGTTTTTCTTACACTACTAGAGGTTCCTGAAACAAAAGATCAGATCATGGCTATGACCTTGGTCAAACCACAAAAAGCATTTGTGGAAACTAAGGACTGTTCAGCATTTGTGGAAACTAAAGACAGTTCATTTCTCACAAAACAACTCATAGATACTGAAAAAAGGCAAATCACTATCCAGAGTGATTCTTATGGAGTACACATGATGATCTTGCACAGAAGTTAAAATATTTCAGAGAAAGAACCAGCGACAGGAAGCTGGCAGCCTCAAAAGGCAACACATGAACATGTACATCCTGTAGCAAACAACACCCATCAATGTAATTGATAGTTTTTGGACGAATATAGAAGTGTAGTGGATTTTATCATGTTGCCAGAGGTTGCAAGCACCAGCAGAATATGAATAGATACCAAGGACAAAGAGGATGACTACAGAGCCATTAGCTCAGAGTTGTTCCTCATTGCAGTAATGGCCAAGGTAGCAGCAGAAGATGAATGAACTGTCAGCCTGAAAACAAATGGGACACTTTTTAATTTTAAGTTGGACACAGGTGCTCAAGCCAAGGTGGTACCTGGAACAGTGATAGCAGCTCTGCAAAAAAAAACCCCAAAACCCTCAGCAAACCAAAGGCAAGGTAAAAGTGGGTAAAGCTTGGGCTTATGGCACTAAATGGGTATCTGCTGAGTGTGCCTGAGTATTAAACACTAAGAATGATTGGAAAGATACATGGATCACAACAGTACCTCAGAAAAAAATGCATATCTTATATTTAAATGCATGACCTCCTCTGTTCTCAAAAGGGAGGGTGCAAATGTTAAGAGACAGTAAAAGACGTCTCTGCCCATCTGCAGGGGGTGGTGGACTAGATGATCTTTAAAGGTTACTTCTGAGCTATTCTGTAATTCTATGATTCTATGATTGTGTGTCAAAAGACCAATGCAACTGCATTCTATCCATCTTCCAGAAGTGAGAAAGACAGAGCTAGGTTGCAAAAGTCTCATTGCTCCATAGCCTTGGTGAAAGTTTCTGCCACCCCAAGCCAAATACTCAAAGATCTAAATGCACATTCTTCTTGGAGTCTCCAGAGGCCAAAGGAAAAACAAAAAAGATAGGGGGAAAAAAAGGATGACCACCTATAAAATAAGATATTGACGGGAAAATGTATTTTTTTCTAGAACTGGATTCTACAACTGTTCTCAGAAAAAAAAAAAGATCATGTGGAGAAGATGACTATAGCATGGTGAGTACTAAGAAAAATGGATAGACTATATAAAATTTGCCAGATTATCAACACGGTGGCAGAATTGGGTTCATTTCTCCTCTACTTGTCTACATTAACAGGTAGGAAGAGACTGCTATCATTACATTGGGAAAGTGGAGATGCAGCTTCTTGTTGACTTATAAAATGTGGTGAAACAGGAAAAGATGTTGGATTTGCTAAAAACCAGGTTTGTGCTGCATTTCTGAAGATCAGTGTTTTTGAAGACCCAACAAGCAGAATTGTCCAAGACTGATGCTGATGCAGTGCCTGGGGATGGGCTGCAGAATGCAGGTCAAAAGAAGCAGGAGAGAGTCCAGGGGTGCTGTCAGAGTGGTGTTTACAAAAGACTCATACATCTTTACTAATTACATTAATTCAGTAATCAGCAATAAGAGTGAGTAGGTTCTGGGCAAACATCAATCTTTTGAAGAAGAATCCAGTAGCAAAGACATATGTATAAAGATCTTACACATGCAGCATTTGTATTTGTTATTTATCTTAACAATAATATATATGCTTCAGATTTATAAATATACCTAAATACATATGTTTAAATACGATACTATAACAAGACTATATGAGCACGGTGGTGCTAACACCAAAGTTGTGTGTTTAATCCCTGCATGGGCTATTCACTTACAACCTGGACTTGATGATCCTTGTGGGTCCGTTTCAGCTTGGAATATTCTGTGATTCTGTGTGTAATGAATACATGTTTATCTAAATAATATTTATGACTTTTATATTGCTTAACATTATTGCTAAACATAAATCTACATCTATATCTATATCTATCTATATATCTATATATATATTTGGGATTCAGCTGTAGATCTCTTGCAAGAGACTCATAAAAGAATGAAGAATTAAAGAAATGAAAAAGCTTAGTCTGGAGAAGAAACAGGTTTTGGAAAAGAAAGGGGTATCGAAAAGATGTAAAAACTCAATTAATATATTCTCTGAGAGCTTAAAGCCAGGCTCCCTAATTTTTTGAACTAGATCCCCAGTGGCTATTTATTTATTTAATTCAACAGACAAATTGCTTCATAAAAACATAACCTGGATAAAAAGGTAGAAACATGGGCTATGGTTATGAAAGATAACAAATAATTTCAGATATATAACTCCAATCGTGAAGATAAATAGATTTGCATACCTGCTTGGCTTGAAAATCACACTCTGGAGCACATAAAGGGTCAATGTTCAGTATAAAAATATGCATTATAATATATCTGGGTCAGTACCAAATTATGGGAAAGGAGTCAGAAAAGTTTTGTTTAAGTATGGGTATTTTTTGCACCTATCAACAAAAGATGTGTGTCATCCTGAGTGGGATATTTGAATACATTTTAAATTTCTCTCTCCTTATTTTAGGATTCATAATAAATAAATTATGTGTAAATATATTAAAAGTACCAGCAGTCACTGAGGATATGCAGGATTTTTTCTTTCTAAAATGGCAGTGACAAATAAAGCAGGCAGAGAAAAAAAAAAGAAACTGCAGCAATAAGCAGGAGCTTTACAGTAGAACAGATTCAGTCAGTGGTTGCATGTATAACATTGTTTTCTTTACTGTTATATGCTTTGTTTCATGTTATTATAATAAAATGAGTCTTCACCGTGGCCCTAATTCAGAGTATATGTACACTCCCAGAATTTTTTAAGCAAGTTTAGTCATTAGTCTTTTTAAAGTTTATATGAGCAGTTTTCAAAGACAAGTAAAATAAAAACTGTAAAATTTCTTCACATGAGATCAAAGTGTGGGCAAGATTTAACTATGGGCATTGTTCCAAAAATTTTTTCATTCTACAGAAGGAAGACACCCCTTTCTGCCTCTAACTCTGTAGATAGCTTATTTGTTAGAAGATTTATGCATTAGTATTGAAATGTACTTGGTCCAGTCAGTGCTATAAATCATTCCCAGACAACTTTTAAGCACATTTTTAAATGCCCATGAAAAATAAGTTTTTTCATCAATAAGAGGGCTCAGTTTTGCAGCCCTTGCTGAGAAGGGTCATTTCAGCAAAGTCACAATAAAGTGCTGCAGGATCCAGTTCAATAGACTAATTGACACAGTCTCAATTCTCACCAGCTCTGTGAAGTAGGAGTAAATAAAATTTCTTGCAGCAGATTTGTCTGGAGACAGAAAGATAAACTCCTTTGACCTTAATGAAGAGTAGCTCTGGGATCTGTGAAACAGTGTCTTCTTTGTCTTCTGCCACTGTAAGGGACCTTGAGGCTGGGGCACCTGGGAGCCAGCACTTGACTGCCATTCTTCCTCATCTGCTGGCAGAGCAAGGCACATCTACTGCTTTTTAGGCTCCATGTCTAGATTTTTCACTTCATGACTTTTGTAAACAAGTTCCCAGATGAGATGCTTACTGAGCCACACTTGCCAGTTATCAGGGCAGAAGCTATCTGCGGGTATAGAACAGTCATCTCGGTACTGATGTATTTTTTTATTCTTCCAAGTCTCCAAGAAAGTGGGGAAAGGGTTAATCATAAATTATTACTTTTATTGGACTTCTAATATATCAAGGTGCTCTTCAAACACAGTTCTGTGCAGAACAGGTCTAGGCAAGTAAGATGGGGCAGATTCCCTGAGAGGTGTCCTGTAAGCACACTCAAATGCTGGGGCACAGCCTGTCTGTGCAACAGGGTTGTTCTATCACCATCAGAGCGTGCTCCATACCTTCCTGGATACAGAGCATCCCAAAGGAAGTCTGGTAACACCAACAGTCCCAACTATGAGGAACATTTTTGACTATGCAGTGTGAGGGAACTGCTACACAGTTATCATTATTCAGAAAATAGATAGCAGGTAATCCAGCAGAAATTGGGGAAAGGACAAAAAGTGAATTTAAGAGTTTAATCTGTTTAGTGTCCCATTCTACCTCAAATAACTAATGAAACCTTAGTGGGATTGCCTTTGAGCATTTAAAACTGGGTGTTCCAACAAAAGCATAAAATAAAGAACAAGATATATTAAAAAGGAAAACTGTTGCCCCATTTCTGTCTTTTTGCATGTTTTCCAAAGCCACTTAGTAATGACACTGAAAAAATGATCGAGACTGGTCAGAATAAAATGACTGCAGACCCATATTACATTGTTTTATTTAGGTCAGAAAAATGTAAAATGTTTGTGAAACTGGATATTTTTAAAAAGTGCTTCAGGAATAGAAATAAAAACTCCAATAGACCATCTAATTACAGTGTTTTAATGAAAAAAAAATCAAAATAATCTTTGAATTAAAGTTTAGATGGAAATATTTATTTTATATTTCTTTCTAGCACAGCATGGAAACTTCAAAACTGACAAAGTGACACCTAAACATTTACACCATTGTGGGTTTTTTTCACATTGTTTTGTCTCAATATATTGGCAACAAGATAACTAGCTTTCACAAATTCCCATTCTGACCACTACAGTTTAAGGAGCAGTTAGTAGACAGTGTCCTAAGGGAAGTTTGTCTTGTAATGCTGTATTTTCTTTCCCATTTTCATGTTCTATTTTCTCTTGGTAAGACAGCAACCAGTTGAACCTTTGATGAGATCAAGGGCTGTCAGTTTTGGTGCATACCCAGAGGGACAGATCATATGGACCACATATCAAAGACCAAATTTCCATGTACCCTTGTGCTGACACAGCTGTCAAAACACAGATATGTTACTGGGATTGATTAACTCGGCTAAAGGTACTGAAGGAACAAATATCCCTCCCTGAAATGATGCTTTACAGGAAGCAAGGGAAAGAAAAAGTAAAAGCCTGAAACCAAGTGCAAAGCAATGGAAGTAAAAATGCAATAGAATGTAGGAAAGCATTGCCATCAAAACATGAAAAATAAGTGAACAATGTGGATCTTTTAAATCAAGGATGTTTTAAAGACTACTGAGGTAGGAGATGGAGATCAAATTACATAATCAAACTACAGCCAAGAAACACTCTTTGATCGACTTCCACAAGGCTTCCCAACAGTGTGAAAGTAAAGGATAACTAGATTACAAGGAAATTCTTCATTTCTCAGAATAAGAATCTTCAAGGGTATGAGCTCAGGCATAATGTGCTTTCATGAACTAAATCAAATGATTGTTTTACCATTATAAATGGAAAATCCATCACATTGACTGCGTTAGAGACAACCTTTGTACAGTGTACAAATTCTGCGGCTTGCTTTGGTCTGTTCACACAGAAGCACTTTTGTTTTCTTTTGTTTCTAAAAAAACTTCAAAGGCACAGACTCTATAGGCTCCCTCCAACATAGACTACTGTTGGTCTAAGGAAGATATTCCTTCTTTCCACAACTAGAAATTTCCTCTCATGCTAAATGTTCCCTCCAGCTTTCTGGGTTTGTAATTCACTGCTCAGAGCCACTGATACTCAAAGCCAACAGATAGACAACATTTTTGTGAATTCCAAAAACCCTTCAGTCTAATGGAGCCAGGACAGGGACTGTGGAAGTCTATTCAAGATAATAAATGTCAGCACACACTTCTTCTCCTCTGCATGCTCAATTTGATTTGAAATTAAGTCAGACACTTCCAAGAGGTCAAGAATTGTTTCCAGGTGGCCTTTTCAATAAAGCACACTTTTTCTCTTTCCTTTCTCAGTGGATTCCTTCACTGCTACCTGGTCCCCCCATTAAGCCTCAGGCAGAGAAAAATGTGTGCTTGCTGTTTTGACTCACCCAAGCTTCTCATGTTTCTGAAAGATCCCCCTGGTTCAGAGCGTATCTTATAAATAAGACATACAGAGTTTCTTAAACACACCATTAGTACCTGGTTTGTTTGTTTACACTTTCTCAGTTTTCTTCTACCCTCTTCCTAGTCTGGTATAATACAAGTGATCTAGCTATCTGCAGGATAAATCCAAGGGATAAGGCATCTCTTGGATCTGAGATAATGGTATTTCAATGGCACCCATCAAAGAGTTTTCCCACTGCCCTTGGTTGGGGTTACCCAAAATAATACTGACCGTACACTGGCCATACCTACAGCGATGTAAATGCAGCTCTTTGGTACTCACATAACAAGGTGAAGATGCAAAGGTGCCTGCTACTAGACTCATCCATCCCCTCTTCCTCAGTCATCTCATCATAGCAGACTCTCAAGTTGGTCAGGCATGATTTACCCTTTGTAAACCCAACCTTATCACTCCCAACCGCTCTTGTCCTTAATACGTGTGGAAATGTTTTTCTGAATCTTTTTTCCTTCATCTTCCACAGACCCAGGCGAGGCTGACTAGCCTGCAATTCCCCAATTCCTCCTTCTTTCTCTTTTTGAAGATAGTTGTGACACTTGCTTTCTTTCAGTTCCTAGGAAACATTTCCTGGCTGCTAGGATCTTTCAAAGATACTCATGAGTGGCCTTGCCTTGACATCTACCAGCTCTCTATGTATCACCCCAGGTTCCATGGTCTGCCCAATTTGTTTAAATGCTCTCTAATTTGATCCTCCTCCACCAAAGGTAAATCTTCCTTGCTCCAAACTTTTCCACTGGTTTCAGGGACTTGGAATTCCTGATGGCAGATCTTACCAGTACATACTAAAGCTTTCCAAAACCCATCCCTGCACACTCAGACAGTGTCCAAATATTCCTGTTAAATGACCTGATCCTGCAGAATGTCTTTTGTGTGTCAGTTTAGCCAGGAGTTCCTTCCTCATTCATTCAGGCCTTTGATCTTTGCTCCTAAGGATGGACCATCCTTGATCTTAAAGGAGGTGATCCTTGAAAAACAATCATCTTACCTGTACCCCGTCTCTTCCAGGAGTGTCTCCCAATGGAGTCTTCCAAGCAGGTCCCTGAACAGGCTACATCTGCTCATTCTGCCAGTGTTGTTTTGCTTTTTGCATTGTACCCCTCCCTCAGGATCCTGATTTCCACCATCACATGGTCAGCCGCAGTGGCCCCCAAGCCTTCATATCAGCAAATGATTTTTCCTTGTTTATAGGCATTAGGTCCAGCAGAGCACCTCTCCTCACTGACCTCTTGATCTCCTCTGTTAAGATGCTGTTACCGATGCACTCAGAAGCCTAGCAGCAGTTAATAAGGTGGCTACAGTCCCCCATGTAGATGAAGGCCCGAGAACACGAAGTTTTCAGTTGTCTATAAAAAGATTCATCTATTTCTTCCTTATCAGGGTGTCTTTAGGAGAACCCCACAACAATGTCACTCATGTTGTCTTCTTATTCCAACCCACCATCTATCACCAGGTTCACTGTCCATTCTTAAGCAGAGCTCCAGGCAGTTCTGCAGCTCTTTGCTGCAAAGGGCAAATCTCCCTCCTGCCTTCCCATTCTGTCCTTCCTAATTCTCTTTGATCAGTTCACACTGACATCAAGTTAAATCTGCTAGATAATGAGATCACTTAGACTGCTTACACTGCTAGAAGAAGGCCAGGTATAATATAAAAATACATGGTTTTAACACAGATGTGCTTATCTTTGGGGAAAATTACTCACTTTTTACTGCTGAAGAAATCTTCAAATTGCTCCTAAGGAACAATTCCAGAGACTTTCAAGAATTATGTTTAGCACTATATCAGGATTCAAATTATGTAGCATAAGGAGGCATTAAAAAGCCAAGCAAATATCTAAACATATCTGAGTGAGAAAGCTCATATTACACAAGTTAAAGAGGGCAACAATGCAAATTAAAGCAATCCCAAATCAATATTTCTTCACTGTGGAATTCATTACCAAGTTAAAACATATGGCTGGAATTTAAACGAGGACCTTCAAAATGTTATCAGTGATAATAGAAGATGTTCTTGGCAAGTGTAACACTAATTATACACAGAAACCTATTTAACTGTTCTTTACAATGATAATGATTAGTGTATAAGCCATTTTCAAATACAAACCATTTCCAAAATCAGGTTGTTGGCCATGATCCCTGCCACCGGCTTAGGAGATTTAACTTTGGATTTAGTTCCTTTCCCTGCCATTAGCTGTGTTTGTGACATTGAGTAAATCACCTAATTTCTCTTCAGCTGTAATGAAAAGCCCTCATTCTTCCTCTGCTTTGGTCAAAGGCTATTGACAGTAGGGACAATGTCTTATCAGGTGCAAAAACTCTGTGCAGATCAGTGCAGTCATGATCAGATCAGAGGATTTTCAGTCTGCAGTAGTGCATCTGAAATTTTGATTGTCAATCAAAATAGTGAATCCCTGCAGGCACATTGAAACAACATTTTTTTTCCCAAATTGGTTAATATAAAAATTTGTGATAAAATGGTGATTTGGAAAAATAATTAGTATTCCTAAAAACAATCTGACACAACATCTTAATGAGTCATTCATTATATATATTATAAGTAAGTTTTTATCTACTATTTAAAGCATTTAGAGATATCAGACTGTAGCAGATTTTGTTCATCCTTCTCCTTTCAGTGAAGTGCTCCTCACTGCAAACTGAATAACATATGTCTATCAGTTATCTGATGCATGAGGAACCCTAGGTTCATGCAAAATCATATTCTACAATTTATGCACACATTTATTATTAGAACTAGACAAGAATTACCTTTGCTGAAGAATTACTCTAGCACTAAGTAAAAAGCAGGAAAATTGTCTGTGAAAAAGTAAAACATTTCCCTTTTGAAATAATGGTCCACTTCTGATCTCTTCCTTCTCCAACCAGTATAAAGAGAGATGGATCCAGTTACTTCCTAATAATAAAGTTTTCCTATGGTTTTGTACACAAGACCTCTAAGGGAACGTTAATCTGAATTCAGTAATACATATTTTAAATTAAAGTGTGTCTGCTCAGAGCTTTAAAGAGTTTTAACTTAAATTGGCTTTAAAGTCAAAGAAAATGATCCAAATCAACTGAAAATATGAAGTCAATCTATGTGTAAAAATACCTTAGGTAATTTACTCTGCCAAATTCCAATAGGCCACTTCTAAGTGGGCAATCTGAACATACAACAGTAGAGCCAAAGACCAAGCCAGTCTCCAGCATATAAACAATCAGTATGGTATTTTGGAAGTTCAAAGCAGACTCTGTATCAGAGGAGAGTCCTTGATGTCCAACTTCCAGTGAGAGAAACTGGATTTGAGCAGAGTGAACATATTACTTTCAGTAGGAAAAAAGGCCACTTTTCCAAGTCCATGATTATTCTGAATTAGATCTGGAAAGAGCCTAGGGAATAAAGAGGCCATTTCCATTCAGATACACAGATGTCCTAATTAACATTTTAGATCATTAAAACCTTTAGGTTTTCAAGTCCAACATTCTAATCTCAGAAACTCAGCTGCTGTCTAACTTCAAAACACCCCAGGCATCTCTTGGGCTTTTTTTCCTCAAAGTTCAGCTAGTTTTGGGACTTCTCAGAAGCTCCTTATCCTTACTAGTGCAGAGTGGCTCCATAGCTCCTCCATAGGACTACTGTGTTTGGTTCATCAGTTTAGCAGTTTATTTACTTGCCTTTGTCTCTTAAAGTTCCAGGCAGGCCACATTCTTGGAGGTTATCTTAAGGAGAGAGTCAATACAAAACATTTGGTGGTGGATTATAGTTTCCCTATCACTACCAGTCACAGAACACCATTCTCTCAAACATTAAAGGTTCAGTTCCACCCCTTCTAATATTCATGTGTCTGAGCCTCAGGTCTCCCCTTCATTCTGGTCAATATTGCTAATATTGGTCAATATCACTCAGCTTCCATGCAAAGAAAGGCTGACTCTCCTCTCTTTCTTTCCACTTCCTTTCTGCTGTCTAAATGAATAATTAACTATATCAAGTAAACTGGAACAACTTTAACATGAGGGGCTGGAAGCATTCCCTACTTACTCCTTATACCTTGAAGCAATCTTAAGGATCCCCCCACACTGTGATGAGACAGCTGGAAATGAACCTGTGTGTCCTGCAAGAGCCCCAGGAGTGAGTGCTCTGACAAGCTGGACAGAAGGAGAGAGGGGAATCCCACAGCTTACTTTAGTGTCTTGGCTTGGGCACCTGGCTCCAACAGAGATTTGGGGCTGTGAATCCCAAGCTGGGTCATTTCTGAGGGGAGTGGTCTGATTCTTCACCTTTGCTATTGTCCTTCTCTGTCACAGCTTTACTGAGGCAGCTGCTGTGGCAAATAACCCTTCTGCAGTGCATGGGTACTGTAGGAGTATTTTGCCAGATGCCAAAGCGCTTGAGAGTTAAGTGCCTAAGGGTGAAGGCTGCCAGTCTTATCACAAAGTCTTACTCCTCGATGGTGTAAAGAGGGGCCTAAAGCATTTCCTCTTTTGACCTACAGGTCTGCCTGAGCCAGTCACAGATTGGCAGGGAAACTGGCAGGCAGAACACATCCCCAGGGATGGGCTGAGCACTCCTTTACAAGGAGAGCCTGCCTAATCATGTGTGAAATGGCTACATCCTGTCCCTTGGCTCATTAACTCATTTTACAGATATGTTGACATGGAATCAGTGATTCCCAGAACATCACCAGCCACCTAATGCAGTGCATGCTAACCAGGCCCATCCCTCAGCTTTTTCAGATCAGTCCAGGTGGGTATTTTAATTTTCATTTGCAATCCGTTTCTCCACTCTTATTTAAGGCAGGAAATAAAGCAATCTGCCCCATGATGGGCTTGCTGTGTGTTTTGCTGAAGCTACAAGGCTAGCCTATAATTTGCTGCTGCCTTTTGTACTAATGCCCAGATTCCTTGGATTATTTTGGTGGATACAACAAATCATCTACAAATACATAATGTCAACAGAATGACATTCTGGGGGTGATTCAGAATGAGGACTGTAACACATTCATTGTATCAACACTTGCTCCATTTGGAACAACATAGATTTTATCTGTCTGTCACTGGAACAAAAGCAGGAACATAGAAACAAAATATTTTTTCTCTGCTTTCCATTTTGAATGGGCAAGATAATATCATTAAAAATGGAGGGGAGAAAAGGGGAAAAGGAAGGGATGAAGAACAGAGCCCTTTTTTTTTGTTTTGTTTTGTTTTCCTTCCTTGATCTTTCTTTCTTCCTAATAGGCTTAAAAACTGATCTCTTCTGCAAAGAAGAACCCATCACTTGTGGAAAGCATGTGCCAGGCTTGTCTAGCATGACAGCAGGTTTTCACTATTTTCAGCACCTGTGTAAAGCCATGAATGATTCATGGTGTAAGTGATTCACTATAAAAATATGGTACAGTCTGTCAGCTTATTTTGTGATGAGTTGATATCACAGCCGAGTTGGTTTTATGAATTGGCAGTGAACTGACAACTCAATTTGAAAATAAATACCTCTGAAATTCATCCACTGCTTCATTTCAGAAAATCAGTTGGTTAGTAACTCTATGCATATCTGAACTCTGACATTACTGAATTGGAGATTAGCATCAATTTCATATTTTTCCTTCAAAGCTGCACATTTATTTCCATAAAGAAGTCACTTACTGATGTGTCTGTGCAGAGAAATGGTTAATTCCTACCATTACCTGCTATTTTTAGTTTTAAATAAGTTATGTGAACTTTCCAAATATCCCTTTACCTCATTCCAGTGCTTCAGGCTACACAGATGGACCATTTCAGAATTCAAGAAGCAACAGCTTGTATCAATCACTTTCTTTCTGCCTCTCCTTGTGGGATTTCTTGAATTCACTATTACTTTGCCCTTCTCATGCCTTTCCTCCATGTGACATGCAGTTCAGTCACAAACATACTGGTCACTTACTATATGACCTTCACCACGTTTTGGTAGCTTTCAAAAAAAAAGTGAACCTAAACAACCTGAATAAAATAATTTTCAGGCAACAAAATATCCCCCAAAATTAGAAAGGTTGATAAAGATTATTGCAGAAAGATTTGAGTATTAACTTTTAAGGACCAATAAGTGCATAAGTTTAATTATCTAAGTTTGTCTTGAAAACTTTAGGGATAAACACCTCAGTTCTCTGAAAAAAACCCCAAAAACAAACATATGAGTACTTGCACAATGCAAGGAGTTCCACTAAAATCACAGGAACTAATTTCTTGCATCAACATTTGCAAAGGCCCAGGTGTGCCTGTGATCAGAAAAGAGACAGAGACTATAACTTGTGGCAGGGGAAATCAGGGTGGCCAAATGCCAGGGCAAAAGTGAAGAAAACACATAGCAATATATAAGGAACTTTATCATAAAACCCTCCTTACTGTGTAGTCTTTGTTTTTGAAAGTTAATCTCTTGAAATAATTGCTATCTAGTAAAAAATATAAGAGGTGCTGTAACAAAGTGAGTATTGCAATGGTAAAACTATTGTGGTCAGTGCCTTTTTTCTGGGTGAACTTAAGGCAGAGAGGTACACATTGGATAAAGAAGCTCAGTCACCATTTCCTTAACTCAGCTGATAGTTGCACAAAAGGTGAATCCCATATTCCCTCCAAATCAATGGGTGCTTTTTAATTGAACTCATTAAAGCTGAGATCTCACACCAAGAATAAAAATGTGCTGGATAGTGTTTCTTCCAAAACTGAAAACTGTGATTTTGGTTTAACTATGATGACTGCCCCAAACCTGGCAAACCACCTTCAAAAGTGATGAATCAAACTGGGGAGACTTTCAGACGAATAATTCGGGGGCTAGAAATGAGGTCAGGTTTTTAAAAATATAAATGATATTAAAAAAAAGAAAGAATCTGAAGAAAACCCTTCCAAATATTTGTTAGGGAACAATATTCCATTGCCAGGCAAGTCAGTAGAAAGAGTTTACACTACTTTTCTACACCCTAATTCTAAGGGTCATGTATAATTGTTCTCTGCATTGCACAATGATATTTACTATAAATTTGAACTGCATCAAAAAGCACAATCAATGAGGGTAAATTGTTATACATACAGTACTGTAGTATCTGGTAAAATCACTAGAACATGAAATAATGAAATTGAAAACCTCTGTACTAAAAGCCTTCATTACATAAAAAGTGACTTCTATTAGGCTGTAGATTGAATCAAAAATCTAGGCTCAATATCTTTGTGCATTGCAAAGTGCTCTATTTATATCCTTGGACTGCTGTAAAAATGTTGTTATAAAAAGTATTAGTAAACTCTACTTTTAAAATGCTCATCACTCTGCTAAACTGAAACTAATTTTCCCTAAGAATCTATAAAACATCTCTCATTGCCTAAATTCTATCTTCCTTCCAGATCTTAACTTTTTACTGCAGTTTGCTAACAACGTGCACAAGTTGGGTCAGTGTTTCCTTGGTTTTGTTTATTTGTTTGCTTTTTTAAATGAAGGGGGGAAATAGATTTTCCCCTAAGAGTAGTCATAAAAATAAACATGTTAGAACATTCATCTTTGCATGATAACTTTCTTTCTCCTCTTTGGACAAATGGACTTTGATCTTGACAGCTGAAAGTTTTGGGAAGTTTAAAGTGGGAAGATGCAGACAATTTTAGGTATTGCTGTTTAAAATATGGTCCTCACTTTCAAATATTTTGTATGCAATACAAGCTATCAAAGTTTTGCTGTAATTCAGACATAGGCATTTTATATTTCAGATTCTCTTTCCTGTGCATCTTGCCGAGGCAATGTGAAAACTTTGCTCTCTGGTGTCTGATGTCACGTTTTCTGTGTGGTGATTCTTTGACATTTTGCAGCAAATAACAGTGAGACAGCAGTTAGGTTTTAAAGTGAACTAAAGTCTCTTCTGCCAAAGTTTTAGAGGCATTGTTCTCTGTTGTGTCATATTTTTATTCTGACTTGGTGAACAAATGAACTCTGAGCTTCATATAGTTGTGCTAGAAATGCTGAGCATCTTAAATCAAACATAATTTTTTGTCCTTATTGGAAAACAAAGCCTGGAATATGTTCCATAATTTCTGAATTGGTGTGCTCTCTCAGCTTCATGCATGTCCTTAATTCATGCCATTTCTGCCATGTTATTCATTAAGGTTTTAACCGTCATGAGGCAAATCTTACACCCTCTCACCACCAATTAAAAAACAGTATAACCATTTTTTTCTCTTTAGGCAATTTTCCCCTCCATGTTTCACATGACAAATTGGGCCATAAATTGTATTTAAAATGCACAGGCAGAAGGTATGACTTTGGAATCACTTTAAAATAAAATGGGCAGTAAGCATTCCCACTAGTTGGGTATTCAAGTTTTACAAGAAGATTAAAATAACCTGGGTTTTTGAAATTAAAAATGCTGGAAATCTAATAAGATGTGCCTGGAAATCATACTTTGCTGGCAAGGCTGTTAATGGGTTATATGTCTTTGGACACTACGGTCCATAAACATCTACATTGCAGTATCAATTATTTACTTATCAAAGTCATAATTATGTAGAGTGATGTTGGTAGCATGAATTCAGCAGTGTCCTAGTGTCCTTATTTATTTTTCTCTTAGAAACCTGGGTGGTTACTACTGCAGCCTTCATGATTTCTCTCTTGCTCCCTCCTCTCCTCCAAATGGGAGCAGTCAGGTATTTGTTTTCATTCTCTCTCTCATTACGTTTCTCTCTGCCTACCCACCTTGTGTTTTATGGCAGTTCTGTGGGGGCTGCAGTGGTGCGGGGTCCTGTGGCTGGCCAGGGCAGGGCTCTGGGGACTGGACACTGCCCTGCTGTGACATCACTGGGACGTGCACTGATGGGGGTCTGGGAGAAGGGGTAGTGGGCCATGGGCAGGGTGGGGAGGGGCTGTGCTGGTGGTCTGTTGGTGCTCTCAGGGCACTGGCACTTTATCACACGCTCACCATATCATACCGAGGTGTTGCAAAAACAACGGCTCAAAACATGCAAATGTGGTCTTGTTTTCTCTCCTGTCCTGTGACATTTGAGTCTTCTCTTCGGATCTCATTGAAAACTTGTTTGCACAAACAAATTGGCATGAAAATGGGATTTCTGCCCAACCACGCTGATGTTAGCAACGCCTTAATATTTCCAGGGACAGTAAATGAAATAAGTGATTTGAAAGCACCAGAGTGCTTGCTGTTGACAACAGTAAGGCATTGTCATATAGATGATATTTATAATAAGACTAAAAATGGAAATTAAGATTAAATATTACAACTAAGACTGTAAACTTATTTATGAAAAGATCAAATTGAGTCTTAAATTCAAAAGAGAGAACATTTTTGTCATCTGAAATCAAGATAGCTGAAACATTCTCAAAACTTGAGAACTCTTTTTAGGGGAAAAAATCCAAGTGTTTAACACATTTTGGTTTTGATGAAGCTGCATTCTCTGATGCAAAAATACTGGCATCCTGATAGTGGAAAGGTGAGTAATTTGGCACTTGGGTACAATCACAAGGCATAGGTGATGAAATTTAACCATCTCAAAGCAGGTATTTAAGGTCTAAAGGAAATCCTGGATCCACAGGAGTTCAAGAGAGTTTTACCACTGATTTTAAAAGCGGGAAGGTTTCATCTCTTTAGCAAAGCTTTAGCTTTCACTCCACATTTTATGGGTTGGTAATAAATAGAAAGTTTCCTCATTTATTTTTCTGGGCTTTGAACAAGACTCAGAATTTGCCAAATCATCTAATGATGGCACACGTGCATGATATCCCAGCTGGGGGACACATACATTAGAGGCACAGTGTTGTGAATAATAAATGACTGAGTCACAATTTGGAGCAAAAATTTCATGCCTAAGTTCTTGATTCTGTATTTACAAATAGTCACAAACATTCTGCTTGTTGCTGAAATGTCACAAATAATGATATTTTAGATGAAAGAGCAGCTCCCAAATCTTATTTTACCAAAGGAATGGAAAAGCTGTCTTCTAACCTCAAGGGAAAAAACAAGGAGTAAAAAGAAAATGCTCACAAAAACAGAAGTGAACAAGAGAAAGACAAGACCGTCTGCTTTTGTACAGTTTTTTGACCACAATTTGATGCAATGGTAACACAGGGTTCTTTCTCTCAGCAGTGCCAGAATCTCCTGGTATCTAAAGTTAATGAAAACACAATTCAAAAGACAGTCCTGAGGTCAAAATTTGTTACATGCTTTTTCTCTCTTTAGCCCTGCCAGTTGCTGCACAAATGTTTCACAGAAGTCATTAGTATTTCAGCATTCAATTTTTACAAGACAAAATAGAGTAAAAGTTCACAGTCAAATTCTGCCTGTAGCTTATGATCAGTTCAATTACAGCTTTTATTAACATAAAATTGATCAAGTTGTTTTATTACTACCTAGGGCCAGGCAAAATAGTTTTGACAATTTATTACAAAATGTGCTTAGGTTATTCCAAATACTTACAAATTCAGTGTTTTCATGAAAAAAAGGGAAGTATTAGAATAGAAAACCTAATACTAGCAAACCTGATTGGTGAACAAGTGATAGAGGGACTCTTGATGAAAGATGGGAGTACCTTGGGTTATATTCATATATCAAGAGGGGAATATGACTTTGAGCCTGTTACCTTGGAGTTATTAACCCTGCAAACAAGGTTCTTTTTTCTCTTTTAAATGCTTCATAAAATGTGCAAGCAAATTATTAAAAGACCATAAACTCTTATTGCACCTGGGGAATTTAAAGGAAGACCATGTTAAAATGATATTTGTATTGAATATGTGATGACCCTCCTCAAATCTTCCAACAGAAAATTCAGAGCTCCTTTCCCAGGATAGGCAACTGGGAACAGAACACAAAGTAATGTATTAAATGTATAAAAAAAACCCAAACCCAAGAAACAAACAAAAAAACCCCAAACCCATACCCTCTTTAATTCACATTCTTCAGAATGTGATTCCTGCTTAAAAGCAGCTGTTATTGCAAGATTTTCTTTCAGGTTAAGAAACAGATCTTCAAAAAATGACCGTGCTTATTTTTTTAGTCTTTATTTCAGCCAGACAAACAAATAATAATCAATATTCATATGTGTCAGGATCATTTCACTCCCCCCTTCCCTTCACACCCTGCAAATATTTTCTTTTCACTGCTGAAGTGTTTTCATACAATTTTATGTGGTCTACAAAGTGCTCAGTTTGATTTGCCTTGTGAGTTAATTTACCTGAATTTGAGTAAGAAGTTCAAAGGATGAACCTTGACTAAGCAATTCAAAGCAGATAAGAATATTTTTTATGAGTTACTTCTGTTCATAGAGAGAGGTGAAGGTCTTGAAGGAGAGCTGGTTTTAAGCTTTCAATAACAGCATCTGTTGCAGTGGAAGAAGAGGATATCTGCTGCTTTGCTTCCCACTGGCTCTTCAAGTGATATTTCCAAATTTACAGAAGCATTAAGTCTACGGCCAGGTCCCTGGTAGTGTTAATGGGAGCAGAAACATTGACATTGAGTGGGCAAGCCAAGGTAGTGGGACACTTTCTCTGCACAACCAGTTGAAAAGCTGTACACCATGGACAGCAAAACCATTAGTTCTGGTCTTCAACATGCTTGCACATTGCTCCTCTCCCCTTTTAACAAGCACAGCATGTTCAGCTGTTCAAATGCTGTGTACCTTTGAGGAGCTCTTTCTGCAAAGCCACTGGTATACCTGACCAAAGCCTGCCTCTTGCAGGGTGAGTTCTGTCTGATTCCCAGTGGTTCCAGACACAACCTTTCTGTCATCAGCTTTCTATCAGGCCCTTTAGCCTTGAAAAAACTTCCAGAAACTGCACCATTTTATCATTCTACCATAATTTCAGGAAACAAGAAATTTAGTTTTACTTTTGTTGAAGACATTCACTGTACTAATTTCAAGATACGTCAAAAGATGGCTGTGGAAGGGAAAATGCAAGAGTGGCTTTTCAAATTATGTATTTCAGTCACCAGTTGTTGGTGATTCCATATTTCTATTACAAAGATAATAAATATGTATTTGAGAAGGTTAAAGACCTTTTACTTTTGAGCTTCATTCTACTCAACCGTGCCAAACCTGTGTGAAAAAAGGCAGATGTGGCAAAGCTGTCAAGAACAGAGATTTAAGCAGTAAAAGACAATTTTTTTGTCTTGTGCCTTTTTAACCTTTCTTTTTAGCAGTGTGACTAACAAAAAATCTAACAAAGCAATTTAACTGTTTAAAACAAGACCTCATATAAGAAGTGTCATTTTTCTTCTGTGCATCATCACCCTTGTGATGGCACCGAATGTGATTTTTAGTTTTAACGAATAAAGTTTTAGTGTTTGGTACACAGAACTGAAATAAAGCTCTAGTATTAGACTGTATAACAGTGTGTAATAGAACGGGGATTTATTCTTCCAATGAAGTACAGGAGGTGGAACTTCCCAAAGCTATAGCAGGAGCTGTAAATTGTTAGAGACTGTGGTCAGTTTAGTGGTAAAAACAGCTCCATTGATAGGAGTCATGAAATATTTTAGGTTAAAAGAGCCTTCTGGAGATTATTTCTGCCAGATTCTCAAAACAAGGTTGGCTTCAGAGTCAGATCAAGTTTTTCAGGGCAATAATCAAACAATTTTTGAATGCTGCATTTGTCAGTCTTCCCTCATCTTCATTTTCGGCCACAGTTGGATGCTGAGTTAGGTGAAGGTTCGGTTTGACCCAGTGCGTCTGTCCTGGCATTCTTATTCAAAGAGGTGCCATTTTCTCCGTGTTCTGAGTGCAGCAGTGCTTTCCTAGGAGCCAAGGAATGGTACCTGACATTGCTTGCAAGCGCCTTCTTCTGCTTAAAACCAGCAGAGCAAGGAGACTCTGCAGATTGGTTGCTCTCAGGGGGAGTCCTATCTACAAGTCATTTTTGCACACACACTTTGTGATAGGAAGCTAAAAAGCTGAAGCACAAGCTTGATTGTCACTGGCAAAGTGTCAGTAAGTGGGCTGAGGCAGTGGATCTTCAGAGACCTGTAGCATGTGAAGAAATGACCTCTGTTCACTTAATGCAAATCCTATGTTCCTCCTTAAGGAGATTATTGCTTCTACTCCCTTTTTTGGGAGACTGTGTTTTAAAACAGTCTCTTGACTAGTTGTGCTACTTATTTGAACCCTCTGACTGATGACTCTGCAATCAGGTAGCTGCTGGGCATAAGGAGAATGTGGCAAATGGAGGGGTAGAATAAAAAAACATTAATTGTTTAAAGTTGTAGTGGTTTTCCTTCCTTTTCAAATGGTATGCAGAATATATGTACATTTAGGATAAGCTGTTACTTTATTCTGTCTGATTTGTAACATCATGACTCAAGATTATACATGCATTAGGATACTCAGTATCATCTTTCCTCATCAAACTACCGCTCACATTCTTACTGCATGTAGGTGGCAAAATGACAAATTATTTTCCCTGTCTTATTGCAGGTGTCAGGATTTCATTTTCCTGAATACAGCTCCTGGGTGTCAGTGCACGCTAACATTTTCCAATCTCTGCAGCTCGTCCCGTCACTCATTCACAAAATAATGAGGTCAGTAAGATTTCCCTAGTTAGTTTCTGCAGGGTGAAAGTCACAGTAGGATGCTTCCTACTGATAGGAAATAGCTAGTTACAGCACAGACCACAGAGTGGCATGACAGTGTCATATTCACAATAGCCGGATTCCAACTGAGAAAGTCCTTAACACCTGCGACCAGTAGATTTGAATATGACATGCCCTGATGACATTCTAGATAGAATACTCTTTAGAAGCTAAAATATCCAGTGAGCTGGGTCAGTGGGTGAAATGGAACAGGACTAGAGAAAGCTTAAACAACTCAGGATGAATCTCCCTTCCTTCTCCATGGCTGTAGCTATGCCTTGGAAAAGATGGTACATAAATGATGGCAATGACAGTGTGGGAAGCTCACATGGGATGCAGCACCCAGCCTCCAGCAGAGCTTCTTCTGAAGCAGACCTCAGGGCTGAAAGATCAGATACAAGAAGAATGGCTATTGTTTATTGCTTTTCTCTTCAGTAGGGCGTGTCCAGACTAACAGAGATTGTTTTAAACTATAAAATGGAACTTTGACAAAGACATCAAAGTAGACCTTGACAGAATCTGGACAGTGGAAACAGGGACAGAACCCCAATAACAACGGTTCCAAGCTTGTTATCTCCAACCCAGCGTATACTTAAAACCCAATTTTAGCTATCCATTCATTGCTCCAGTCAATAAGCCTACAAATCCCATCTGCTACAGCAATAAAGATTTCAAGGCTTTTCCTGACAAAACCCTTGAGCATATTTCTACTCAGTTTTCCCTCCTTTCTACTGCACTGAGAGAAGGCCAACGCATGCACTGTCAAGGAAAAGTAGTCACTCAAATTCCTCCCCCTGCAGAACTGCCTGTCTTAGACATGGCTCTGAGCACACTCCTCTGGGTAAGCAAAGCAAACTTTCAGCAAGTGCAGACAAGGGACCTAAAGGAGACAAAAGAATGGGAGTACTCCTCATAAAAATATGTACAGCAAACTTGTGATGCAGCACCTGGGTCAAGGGGTCTCACTCTGTGTAGATGCAGAAGCTGGAACTTGCCTGGACCTTGCAGACAGGCCTTGGGGCTGGGATAAGGTATGGGGAAGCATGTAAGAAACATACTTTTTTGTGCAGGCTATAATCCATATAGTTTTAGTTTACTTTTTTTTTCAGTTTCATTTAGTATTAGTTTTAGTTTTCAAATAACTTTGAACATGTGAAAGGAAGAGAAGTAGTGTGAAAGGAAAACAGACTTAAAATCAAATGTTCCTACACACCTTATGGAAGTAAGGCAGTTTGGCCACAGCGACTCAGGGTCTCAGACCCAGCAGTAACCACACATAATCAGATGTTGCTTCGGCAACTGCATGAGAAGACCTCCAGACATGAGCATACCACTGCCAATCAAATATAAAAGCTTAGAGGTATCAATGATAGCTCAGCAGCTGCTAGACACAGGAATGTGATATATCTGCCGTGAGAGCTGCTACCCCCATGAAGAGAAAGCTGACAGACTTCTGTATCACTCATATGCAGGTGTCTTTGAATGCAAGAACTGCTTATCAGGTAGTACACATCAGAACACTCTGGGAAGATTGGGTAATTCTTTCTGAAAGGAAGATATAGAGGTTGAGAGACAATAGAAGATGACATGAGCACTAATATAAGCACTGTATTGAAACCTTTTTTTTTAAATTCAAAATCTCATATACAGAACTCATATGCTTGAGTCTATTTCAATTCTGATCCAGCAATGAGCAACATTCATGAAGTAAGAAGAAGGAACTGGTTATATTAAACTTTGACATATAACACTGCAATTCTATCAGTCTTAAACCCTTGGCTGTGCAGTGTCTGTAGCTGTAGTTCCCCATCTTTCTTTGGGAACATATCTTTTCACCGGGAACTGGAATGTTAACATCTGTACCCTCGCAGGCTTTTTGTGATTGGATGAGAGTGGACTCTCCTCTATAAAAAGAAAGATATTAAAAGTTGTATCTGGAGGGGTTTGAAAGATTTAATATTTTGATAGACGGATTTCAATATGAGAGAAGTGCTTCCTATTAGTTGAAGGATGCACACACGCAGATTTTTATTTTTTGTTTAACAGTAAAAGACCTTCAACTTGTGTACATTCTGAAACTGATGGGACAAATACTAGGTTGAATGGTCTGGGAAGAATTCCTACCAATGAGTTTTATGGAATGTGTTGTCCAGGGTTTGGAACATCAACACCCGAGTTATCTAAAGTCAAGCTCACCCTCTCCCCCAAATCTGAAAACCTCTAGAAAGCAGTCTGGCAGACTTTCCATCTCTAATTGCCTTGAGTTATGTACACCTAATCTCCATCTTCCAGAGCCACAGAGGCCAAAAGCAAGCAGAGGCTTTTTCATGCTTACCTCGACTCTGCACAGCAAAAAAGGCCCTTTGTAGGAAGACACTGTACAGTACTATATATCCTAAGGCACCCAGGAGCTGCTAAAGTAGTAAAATGTCAACTTTTAAAATTCAAGAGGAGGTTTTTCTTCAGGCCACCCCTATCTCCATAGTGACAGTAATTCAGCAAAACATATTTTCATAAACTAAAGAATATATTGTGGCAGAATTCTTTACTTTCAAGCTCCCTCTGCATTTTTTTAGAGGGATAAGAAGAATCAAAGTAAGTACTTTGGGCATTCCTTAAAATCACAGCACTTCCCTCAACTGAAAGTGACATAGTGTGGCTTACTACTGAGGACAGGGGTAAGGGAATGACATGTTCCTCTACATGTACAGAATATTCTTTGTGGTTGACACATCTGTATTTACTTTAGGCAAAGGTGTGGCAGTCATGATGGCTTTTCCTCTTCTTCATCCCAGAGATAGATGTTCTTTAACTGAAACTTTACCAGCAGAAGCACACTGATCAACCAGACAGCATTACCAGAATCTAAACCAGAAGTCCACATTTGAGCTGTAACCACTTAGCTGGGAACAGTTTATTTTGGATTTAGCATTGTAGAGTAAGTATTTTAAGCTTTCAGCTGACCTAGGAAATCTTTGCGTGTATAAAGTGGCCTATAAGTGCATTGCTGAGTCTGTTCTGAAAGAAATGAAATAATTTACTTCTTTAGAAGTCAATCTGGCATAGTGTGAAAAGCAAATCACACACTGTTCTGGCTCTGTGATTTATTGTCTTGACAAGCTATATATATTTTTATATATATATATGTATATATATATGTATATATATATGTATATATGTATATATATCTTTTCTTAATGTCCATATTTATCTAGTGGTAATTATACAGGAAATCATATTCCTACCTTTTGTCTTTACATCCTCCTGAACATGGCATCTGTCTTTATATATGACAGCAGGAAAAAGATGCCCTAGTATACAGGTATCTTCATTTCCTACTGGAAGCAGTGACAGTAACTGCCCCATTGTTTTGTTATCTTTAACACAGTTAGAGAAGAAAAAGAAAGTTAAGTTTCCAAAAATGTCATATCCACTTGAAAACCAAAAAAAGGAAAAAGGACCATCTCTTCTACAATTACTATTTTCTAAATTCAGCCAAAGCAGCATCTTACGTAGCACAACTGAAGAAACTGGAAAAAATCCCAGATGTATATGCAGTATTTAATTACATGGTAACTCCAGTAGCTTCATTAACACAGCTGTGTCAATACTGGGGGGAAAGTTGGGAGAAGTATCTTTTGGCAATGATAGTCCTTTGGAAAACTCTGAGAATCTTTTAATATTTAGATGGAAATCATATGCTAGGTTTAAAAAAGGTGAAGCAATATTTTAAAAGAATTCCTTTTTAAATACACAAAACATCTTGAAAACACTGCAATATTAAGGTATGAAAAGTGGTTGTTTAGATTTCTGAATGAGCTGTGGCATCAATTTATCAATAGTTAAAATGGTTATACTTTAATGCATTTTTAATTTCTGGGATTGAATCTAATATCAGAGATGGCAAAATGAGACAAAATCTTAGGTTTGGAAGTATGCAAGCATATGCGTTCCTCTTAAATGTAACCTGTAGAACCACTCCTCTTTTCCCTTCCAAAATAAAATATGTGCCAGAAATGGGAGCAAACTCTGTCTGCCTGAATATTTTTCTGTGTCTGATTTAGTCACTACATGCCACTGTCATGGACAAAGAGTGAAATGTAAATAAGAAAGTCCACCTGTAAATAAAACCTATCAATTTTGCGTTTAATCCTACTTAAGACAGCATGAACACCCATCCTGTGCTCTGTGCTCTTTATGAGAGCACATATCATAAAAGCAAGGGGAATCTATGTCAGACTGGTTTCCAATGGATGTGCTTCCCAGCACAGTAGAGAGGCAACATCCAGGGGCTTTGGCTTCTTTTCATCAAGTCTCTCAGGAATTAACCAGACTGCAAGGCCAAGCCCACAGCAGTCTGGGAGAAACCCTGCAAGTTTCCTGAGTCCTCTTCCTTCTCCATGTGGATTTTATCAGGGATGAAAAGGTCACAGTTCTTTGAAAATCTTTTCCCTAATATCCCAAGTGACTGTAAACTACAAGTTTACAGATGTATTACATTCCTTATCAATAGGAGTAATACCACTCTTTTGGCACAGACCTTTCTCCATACTCATTTGGACTAACTGGGTAAAGGTAGTCTGCTGCAATTACTCAGCCTTCAGAGTTCAGGTTTTTTATGATTGCCTGAATTTCAAGTGTTATAAAGGGCTGGACAGAGTATATCTAACTTGAAAAAACTTAGACTCCAGGAAGGTCAGACTTGTTTAAAGCATCTCTTTCTTCTCTCTTTCAGGTCTGAGAAAATGTAAATGACATAAATCCTAGGGAAAAGAAATCACAACAAAACACACCAAAAAACCCCCAAATGTACAAGATTCTGAAATATCATGGAAGGAAGAGATTGGCTTGGACATCTTCTGACAGATACGTCTTAGTACCATTTCTACTCTGTCATCATGGAAATAATTTCAAGGCCAGTAAAGGCTTGAGATTACCCAAGGGGTAATGGCTTTAAACAGAGAGATGACAGGTTTAGATTAGATATTAGGAAAAAATAATCTATATGATTTTTTTTTTTATTTTTTATTAATTATTTTTAAAATGTGATGGTGGTGAGGCACTGGAACAGGTTGCCCAAATGGGCTTCCCTATCCCTGCAAGTGTTCATAGCCAGGCTGGATGGGGCTTTGAGCAACCTGGTCTATGTAGAAGTTGTCCCTGACCATGGCAAGAGGGTTGGAACAGGATCATCTGTTTATCCCTTCCAAGCCCAACCTATGATTCTGTGATTTTGCAGATGACTTGTTATTCTTGGGGCCGTGGTAACCCTGTTTCATCCTGGTCAAAAGGAATCATCTCAGTTACCTTGATGCCCAAAGAACATGTGCTCCCAGATACCTAATGGCAGAGCACAGATGTGTACACTGCAGCTCAAACCACAGTCCAAACAAAGCCTGGAAGGAGCAGTGTCTATCACAGCCCTACTTCCACTAGGCTGGGAATAATACAGAATAAAAATGAAAATGCCTATTTTCAGTAAAACCCTGTAGATTATGAATTCCAATGGAAACTGATAAAACTAAAAAAAATTCAAAGAATCTAGAAAAGTATGGGATTCAAAATACCTTATTCTCTGTTTTGACCTATTGATTAAGTGCACCTGGTCCTCTCACTAGGGGCTTGAAATTGCATCAGCATTTTTAAATCTTTTCATGCAGTGTACATTGAGCCCAAGCACCTGGCTTTTATCCCAGCATAGCTCCAAGGAGAAAATGTCTAGAAGACAGAGGTTTCAGCAGTGCTGCCATGCTGGTTCTCTTCTGCCTGCAGATTTCAACCATGACAGCCTTAAGGTCTGCACATGAAAGCCAGCATACTGTTTTTACAGAGTGGTCATTTCTACTTACAGTATCACACTGTCTTCACTTGTATTTAGTTAAGAGCTCGCACCTGCAAACAAGACATTCCTTTGGACCTTCTTTTTTTATATTGACTTTTCAAAACAGAGAGGGGGAATAAAACCTATGTTAATAATCAGTAATTGTACAGACTAAAAAGGAACACAAAATCCTAAATAATAGAATTTAAACCTATTATAATAATTGTTCCAGGTATAAACATCAATTTATTAATTTTTACTCTCAGTTGTTTTTCACTTCCAGTGTTGATAACTAGAAACATTCAGATTAGGCTTTCCAAATACATTGGTGGCATATAATGGCACTGCAATTAAATTCTTCCAACATATTAAACAACAATTAAAATTACTTGCATACCTACTTTGTCTATTCATAGATGACAGTAAGTCATGTCATAACATTTCACCTAAAGGCAGAAAGCATTTTTAATAGATAAGGATACTATGTTAGGAACAATAGTAATTATTTTATCTTAATTATAAAAATTGAAACCTCAGAGTTATTCCTTGGAAAACTTCTCTTTGTTTTATTGTGCAACGCTTTCAGAATAGATAGAATTTGCAGCACAAATTGATCTAAAAAGTAAAAAGAAACCTAATTCTATAACATATTTCAACACGGTGCCACTTGTTACAGGAAAAAAAAAAATTCTCTTTGTTCAGCATCACTTGAGAATGTAATCTCATTTTATGTGATCACCATTCCTTCCCTTCTCCTAGGAGTAGAAATGTAGACCACCTCACTAGAGAATAAAGAAATTAGTGCCTAGGATAAAAACAAGGCAACACCTAGGCCTTTCATTTCCTATCTTGAAATTGTGCTGTAAGAAATAAGGAAATAGTGTATTGAGAACAAGAATATTTCATTTGCCAGAAAGAAGTGTGACAGAAGCCTGAACCTTTATTGGTGTGACAGACATTAATGACCTCCATGAAATCAAATAGAGATTCAGGGTGGTGTTTCTAGAAGATAAAAGGGGAAGGCATTGGTCAAAGAGATAACAGGGTAATTAACTAGTCATAGTTATATACTAAAATACAGGAGGTTAAAATGCATAAAAGAGGGACTCATCAGATTTAAGTAGGTTGTTTGTTTTAAAGCAAAAATTAATTAGCCTTCAGTAGAAAGAGATTTGAAGTGCTTGTAACCCCAAATCATGCTTTGTTCAGCATGTAAACTACAAGAAGTATTCCTGATTTCAGCTGCAGCCCATTTCTCAAATGCTTGTCTCTCTTTGAAGTACCTGCAGCTGGAGATGAAGCAGCTCTCAAAAGAGAGAAACAGGATGTTTGAAAACAAATAGCCTTCAAGTTTATTTGCAGTTTATTTAGCATGTCAGGCAGCAGAAATCTCCTAGTTGTAAGCAGATTTAAAAGGCATTTTAAAAAACTAATAAAAATAGGCATTTAAGGTAATTCAAAAGCAAAAAGTGCTATGAGAAATGGGAAAACTCCAAAGTGATTTTTATCCTTTTGTTTGTCTTTTCCGGAGTCATTCTCACTGCAAGTTTCCCAGCTGGTAGGTGTTAATATACACCCTTTCCTAAAACCTATATTTGCAATCCAAATTACTTTTACCTCTTTACAGTGAAGGATGAGAAGAGAAAATAAACATAACATTCTTGGGTTTGGTAAGACTTAATCAGAAATAAAATGTCATAGGCTTAAAAATTAGAAGGGGAAAATAAGCTACTAATCTTTTCTTTTCCCCAATCACTTAAATGCTGAGGACTAAAATTTTCCATCATATCACATTTTATCTATAAAACTATCTGCTTGCTTTCAGAAGGACCACTACAGACCAGATTCCTCAATACTGTAAAGAAAAGTGACAGCTGAATTGGAATGACCTCTTATTTTGCTTTGTATTGCCTTTTGTACACATTTCCCTGTTAACTGTAATGGGAAGTCATGGGTGTGGCAGATGTATAACAGGATGGGGAGGGATGTTCCCACATGATGTTTCTGTAGTTCCAGAAGTGGGACCTGAGCACAGCCTGTGCAGCCTACCAGTCCCTTCCCAGTGGGCAAGTGTGAACCATTTTCCCGTGTTACGTTACTAATGCACCTGTGAACAGAGCTCACCAAGCAGTGTTCAATCCACTGTTTTGAACTGTATTTAGATCAAGATGGGAGTTATCCTTCTCTCTTTCTATGTGTCCTATATATGTGTGACTATGAAAAATTTCTTTTTATTTATCCATTTGTCTTGCTTTTATTAGCACTGGTTTAATTCCAGCACTGGCCACATGTACAGTGGAGACAAAGTTAGAGGTGCCTACACCCTCCTATTAGCGGAGCTGCAGAGGCTACACCATGCAAGACAACTATGGCTTTTAAAGCTGGCCCCATTACCAGAAGAGCTGAGGACTCCAGATTACACCATTATGGTGATTTTAAAGGAATATTTCCCCATTATAGAAAGCAGCCTAAAACTGGAGGGCAGTGCCAGAACATCTTGTCAGCAGCACTTAAATGTAGCTTGCAGAGCTTTCAGTTGGGAATTAACAAGAGCGCACTCGACTTTCAAAGGCATCATGTTGTTAATGGAAGTAAAAGTCTTGGGAATAAGCACAGAGGTAATAGGAGGCAGGAAGTGCTGACTCTTCAGTATCAGCGTTTGCAATGTGACGTGCAGCTTGTTCTGAAAAAAAGCTCTTAAACCCTTCAGGACAGTGCAAAGAAGAGTTCTGCATAAGCAGTCTTTCTCATTTCTGAATATAAGTGATGACTTTGGGAGAAAATAAAGGCAGAAATGATCCACAAGAGTTTGGTTTGATATATATCAGGCTGAATTGTCAATTTCAGACTAAGTGTGGAAATTATCATAAAATCTTGCAGATGGACATTTGCTGGACTAAAAATAAGCAGTAAACCTCACAGAAATGAGGGATGGATAATATCTAGCTGCATGAAGTGTCATAAGTTTATTCACGTACTCTTTTAGCAGACAAAGTTAGAGCTCTACTACTCTGCACACCTTCTATTTCCAGTATATATATATTTATTTGTACCTGAAGAAAGGGACTGGCATCTCTGTTGCATGCCATATTTGTTTGGATGGCTGCTTCATAATTTTCCCAAGCTTCAGCTCTGAAGTCCAGGTTTAAGACCAGCTGTCCGTACTAGTGTTCTTAGGGGACTATTTCTAAAATCAGCCTTCCAAGACCAAATGACTTTATAGTATTCTCCTCAAACAACCCCTGCCTTTTCCACAGTGAGTGACCAGGGTAGATGGACCAAGTCCTGTGTGAACCTGTAGTCCTGACTACCCTCTCCAGTGCAACCAGGGTGACCCTTTCCAGGAACCCTCTGCCTCTTGCATGACAGTGGGATTTGAGCTGGGTCTTGGGTATGCCTGTGTCCAGACTTGTTCTTCAGCTGTTGACAGGACTTTCCAGATTCACACAGGACCAGAGGTAAACCCCTGCCTTCATGTGAGGATGACCCAGCCTTTCTGCTGCAGGATCGTAGCTATCCATGAGGAAGTTTCTATGGCCTATATTGCTGCCACCCTAAACCCCAAGACTGGATCCCTACCTAGGGTAGCCCCAGGGACATATATCAACTCCTCTGAAATTATGGTCCTTCCTCTACCACAAAAGCATCCATTCCCCTGCAAAATAAACTGCAGCAACTGGTTGGTTGGTTGCCACTGTGGGTTTTTCTTCAATGGCTGTGGTTTACAACCAGATGGAAATTAAGCTCCAAGCAACCACTTCCCTTCCCCCCACCCCCTTCAGGATGAAAGGGACAAAAAGGCAGAGATTATGGGTTGAGAAAAAAATTTACTGGAACACCAGAAGTGAGGAAAACAAGCAATAATAGCAACAATACTAATACTAATATCGAGTGAAAGAGGGTGATTACATGCCAAAAATGCTTACGGAAATCTGACTGACCCAATGTTACCACGGCCAGTGACATGAGTCTTCCTGAGACAAAGGAGAAAATGGTGGTTGTCACTGAATACAGTGTTTTTTTTGCCCTGAACCTGAGAAAATGATACACAATGATGGACAAACCCTCTGAGATGGACTGCTCTGCCCACATGGCCTGCACTGCAACTGACCACTCCTCGCCCCATCCGCACCACCCCACCGGCTCTGTTGGCCACTTTGCTACCTTGGAAAAAGGAACAAAATGACTGTGGCTCTGCATCATGTCCATTTGTCTCCCACCCAAAGCCACGGCTCCTAGTGATCATGTGTGTGGTACAGAATAATAAACCTGGACACACACACACATGGCTCCAGGCTCTGCCACCCTCATGGTAACTCTGAGAAAATGAACTCTGTCCCGGCCAAAACCAGGACAGGGTGACATTGGGAAAATCGGTCGTAGCATTGCTGACCATGCATCCACAGCTGCTCCCCAGTGCTGAAACAGGCTGTGGGGAACGTGCAGAAGCTCTTTGTTAGCAGACAAGACAATGTCAGGAAACAACGAGGTCACTCGTTGTTGGAACCCTGGATTCAGATAATTTCAATTTTTCAGTGATGACAGGTAATGATCCTCAGGAACGCACTACATTTGACCTGAGGCCTTGGGAAAGGCTCCCCAGATTATGTAATAGCACTGAGATTTTTGCTGTATAATTAAAGTTATATCACTGGGTGAAATATGTAGATATGTAGAAATTTAGCTTTATGGCATATAATAATATACATGTAATAATATGGAGCATTTTGGATGTGGGTTTTTTACTTCTTCTTTTTCTCTTCTTCTTCATAAATGTGGGTGTTCTTTTATTGGGTCAAAAAACCCGCAGTACAGTTCGTGAATAGTTAGTTATTGGGTTATAAGTAAAAACATACTACTTGGCATTTCATAATTGGGTAAATTGGACTTTAAATGGCCTTGAAAGTTAGAACTCGGAGCCATTTTCACCTTGTTAACTTAGAAGGCGCACTCTGTGCAGCTGTAGTATAGAAAAGAAATAATAAACATCTAAGTCTGAAGAAAAGCCTGGCATCTTCTGTGTTTTAATCCAAACTCTGAGTAAAAAGAACTCAAGAAACAGAGGCAAAGAAGAAAAGAAATGAGACAGAAAAAATTAATAACTCATGAGTCTCAAAAACAGCATATCATTTCTCTCACCTCAATTTTTCCTCACTTTTTCCTCACTTTTTCTCAAATAATAATTGTGCTAGATATTTTGAGTGTCTCTATCTAGTCTCCTAAGGTCAAGGGCCTTGGAATGGTTGACATGAAGGCAGTCATAAATTTTTAAACAAAAACCTTAAATATTTTTGAATTATGACTGGTTTTCTGAGCTGGCAAAACAAGGTTTCCACAGCACAAGAGAATACGTGCTGCTCATCTATATTCATTTAAAATGGATTTATGGTATTTTATCCTTGTCACAATGGCTCCTATATATTTACCACTGTTCATACTACCCACCAAAATATTTATGTACTAGATCATTGTCTTCTATTCAAGGACTTTGTATTTGAAACAGAAAATAAAAATAGTTATAAATAATTTGGCTTGTGGAGATGACTTACAGCTCTAAATAATGTATTGTGGCAATTCACTTTGTTT
The DNA here is from genome assembly GCA_013399195.1 of Dicrurus megarhynchus. Classification (NCBI taxonomy): domain Eukaryota; kingdom Metazoa; phylum Chordata; class Aves; order Passeriformes; family Dicruridae; genus Dicrurus; species Dicrurus megarhynchus. Next base: position 1,389,964 of record VXAD01000990.1, read on the forward strand.
TGAGAACAAAATATAAACATCAAGGTTTGCTTTTCAGAGACATTTGGCAGAAAATAACCCTTGATTCCTAAAACAATGGAGAGCTATGATTTTAATTTAATTCTGTTTTACTTCTGTTTCAAGCTGATCTCCAGAAAATAGAGTATTCCTAAAATACCTTGAATCTTTTCAACTGCAAATCTATGCTGGAATATTGGAAAAGTCTACATCCTATAAAAGCAGACTCAGTTCTCACACCTGCACATCTCAGAAAGCTCAGCTAAGGCTCTCTCAGAAGCTGAACTCCACTTCCAACAAAATGGCCAAAATAAAAACTCACTTCTGAACATCTCCCTTAGATACCTCACACAGCACCATGCTTGCTAACCCTCCTCAAGTGCTGCTTGTTGGCTTCCCAGCAGCATTGTGTAATGCTCTCACAGTGTCTACCGCTTTGCCTACTTTTCTGCCAGTTTTCAGTCTGAAGTTTTTTTCTTTCTATTCTCAGCCTCTCTTTGTAAACCAAGTCTTCAAAGTAAAACATACTTCTCACGTGCTTTCTAACTCTGTCCTTACGTCCTCCTATGGGCTCTGTGTAAATCAATGTCCAGGACATATCAAGGTTCCCATAGTGAGCAGGCTAAAATATCTTGACCTAGTGGTCTGTGGGGGATTTTTTAGGTTGTGGTTGTAGTTGTTGCTTTTAAATGCTGCACAGCAATACAGTAAGCCGGCGAGCTGACTTCAAGTCTGGGTAAAGGTAGGTGATGGTACTATCTTTGAGGAAGCAATTGAAAGAGATAGAGAGCATAGTCCCTTTAAATGAGCTGATACTTTGTTTATATAACCTAATAAACACCTGTAGACTGGAGAGGGCTATGCTGATATAGAATGTATGAATTTGGTCTAAAAAGAATAATTTTTTGTGCACTTTTCAAGTGGCAAAATCCTTTAGGGGTTCTTTGTTCACACTGTACTTGCAGTAGCAGATAAACAGATCTTCTTTCAGTATTTCCATCTTTCTACATGCTTCTCCTGTGAGTTTGTCCCAGCTGAACACACTGTTGGTGGTTCAGCAACATGAAATACATCCCTTCTGGCAGAGGAAGCTGTTGCAATACTTTGCTGCAGCACAGGTAATTACCCAGGAGATGCAGGCAGGGGCTTTTCTAGCTCCTTGATGAATTCATTGTTTCATCATCTACACATCTCACATTAATTATTTCCATTTTACTACCATAGAACTGAGAAAGAGAAAGAGTTTTTGAGGAGTTGCTGGTTAATCAGCATGCAAGGATTGCACTGCCTCCTGCACTTTATTAGTTTTGCAGACTGAGTTTATAGCGGGACCATTAGTGCAATACTGGATTACATAAAATCTAGACACTTATGGACTTTTGAGGTGCTTCACCTGTGGAAAAAAAGCTTTCATGATTACTTCATCAAGCTTTAGTTATCTGTCTAGCCCAGACAAACTTGCAGCAATATGCCCTCTAAACGGGCAGTTAGAACAAAATATTTGTTGAACACTTTATGACAAGTATTTCTTAATAAAGTGTAAGCACGTTTCTACTGCATGCTGGGGCCACAGTGAGATGCTGTTGTGAGGGAAGTAGAGCTGGGTTTTGAGGGTTTTTTCTTTGAATTGTGATATGACGCTCATTTTATTTTTAGGTTGTAATTCATGTTTTGTCTGAAAATAATTAGGAGTAAATTGAGGTTAGATTTTCAATATTTAAAATTACTTAAACTGAAAAATAATTACTTGCATGTGGTAAATGTATAAAATGGTTAAAAGGTGCCCAAGTTTTACTGATTCTTTGTCTAAGGGAATCTTACAAGTACAATCAGTATTGTATAAGGAGCTAAGCAGGATGTTTTGGTGATTGGCTGACTAAAACTTTTATTTCAGAGGGGTCCACAAAAAGTGACTTTCTGTTATCATTTATAGGTTTAGCACTGACATTATTTCACTCACCTCAGTGACACTGGGATATTAAAGGTGAATTTGAAATTCTTTTCTTAAACATAGTCCACATTCCTAGGTGGAATCAAAGCTGTATTAAATCAACCTGTTTGCCTGAGCCTGACACATACCACAAAGTACACCATGAAACACTGGCTTATTGCAGAATGTTTTATCCAAACATGTTGATCCAGCTGGGGAAACCACATTAAAGCACATAGTTTACCACATTTCTGGTCTTCTAGCTTTGGCAGTTAGTGCATTGATTTCAACACCTTTTTATTTTGAATTACATCAGTCATTCAAAAAAACCAAGCAAGTTTTTATCTGGCCTGATTAAAATCAGGGTCAATCAGAAGTGATTTCTGAGCATCTGTATCATACTAGGGGCAAATAAAATCTTGCAGAAGGATACTTGATTGATTGAAACTTCCTCCTCACACCTTAAGAAGTGAAGCTTTACAGAATCCTGGAGACAGAAGAAAATGAAAGAGCTGTCTGGTATGCCTTTACAACTATGACTGTCTGTATGTATGATAAACTTATTTTCCTGATACTTTAACAAGAATTTATTATCAAGTTTGACTCATTTAAAACCGGTATAAAAACCTCAAAACCAAAACTCATAACCCATACTTATGAATTCGATTATTTGAGGAAATTCAATATATAGTAATATTAAAAGCAGAATTTCAGTTTATAATACATAATGTTAATGTTTTCTAATAAAGAAGAGAGAAAGACATCTTAATATTATCAAACATCGAATGTGGTGAAAGCCTTTCAATTTTTAGTCAGAAGTAAAGAAACTGTGGTGGTGCATCCTCCCCACTCCAGGCTGCACTATGGCCTCAGAAATTCTCATTAGTCCTCGGTCTTGATGAACAGCATCTGGGCTGAGCTCCTCTTGAGCTTATCAGAAATACTGTCTGCTCCCAGGAACTGATGCTGTCAAAGAGGCTCCTGCTTTTTTTTTTAGTGAACAGCCTTGGAAACTATTTTTTGCCTGAATAACAACCCAAGTGGGATAATGTTTTTGTTCTCAAACTTTCAGAGGAAGTTTCTGGCCTGAAGTGTGTCCAGGATTAAACATTGTTATGACTAAAGCCCATTCTCTTGCAGTCCTGTAAATAGCAGTCCAAAAGGAGACCCTTTTGAGCTCTCCTGGGCCACTGCAGTAGTGAGCAGTGAAGCCCCTCTGTGTGAGGCCTCTCAGAGACAGCAGCTCTCAGGTTTGCTGTATTTGGAGATTGCCAAAGAACGATGGATCCTGGCTTGATACCCCCATTCCTCAAGGCTCTACCCTTCGCCTGCTGAGATGATGCAAAGACATCTGAAGTGAGTATTTCACTACCTTTGAGGAGAAGTTTTCACAGGTACCTTGTACAGACTCTTTATATCTCTATGTCAAGAGTGCAGATGCTATGGCAGATGTACTAGGAATGCTGCTCTCCTAGACTCTTAATTACTCCAGACTCATAAGTAAGTTAGGCTTGAAAGTAAGTAACTCTTGTGGTATAGTAAATCCTATATGAATTGTTTGCTAGATTGTTAAACATAAGTTATAAATTGAGTAAATTAAATGCTGATAAGTTAAGGTACTGTTAACTTGAAGTTAAGTGCTGTTGGGCCTTTATTTTGGTTTGGAAGGATTGACTCTGGGTTTTTGTTTGCTTTTCCTCAGTGTACCTTAACCATCTAGTAAATAGTAGAGTGAACCTCGCCAATGAACTATCTTGTGCTGTTGCTTTTATATTAGACCTGTTTTTACTGATGCCTTTGCTGGTGATTCTTTAAGACATCTTAAAACACTCATTCACGAGAGAAACAAATCTTCCTTAGCCTTTGAAAAGATAAAAGCAAAGCTGAGAGAGCTTCTTCAGAGAGCTTTTTCATGAAGTAGTATTGGCTATATCTGGCTTTAGAATTAATCTTCTTTCTTGGTATGTTACTGGGTACTGCAAATTGAAAGACTATATTGCCTTAGATCTCCAAGGAGCAAAAAAAAAAAAAAGCATAAATTCCATAATGACTTCTCTCATCTCCAAGAAACTATTCACAACAGAAGGAGGTTTTTGTCCACAATACTTTCTTGGGACCTTTTTCCTCTGCCATGAAAGTTTTTATAGACTTTTCTACACCTACAGGTTTAAACTTTTCAAAATCAGAGCCTGGGACTAACACAGAGGAATTACAAAAAATGTAAAACATGAGCTGGCTGAGAAGACCTTCTCCAAGAAGAGACACCAGTAGATCAAATAACTCCTTTTTCCCTACACTGAAATGACCTCAGGATTCCGTAAAATCACTAGAGGGAACCATCACCTGACACAAGGTTTCCAGACTTATTACAGTGTACATCTTGAATTGTGATACAGCAGAAAAGTCAATAATCTTCTGTCTGACCTGTGAGTTAATTGAAGCTGTAGAAGGTAGATTGTAGATGTGTGATGTAATCTGTAGAGAAAAGGAGAAAAATGCTGAAAATAGTAGGAAAGGTGAGAAAGGAAATAAGGCAGTAGGAGAATATAAGTAAGTGTGGTTGTTTTAGAACTTCACTAAAACATTAAATCTGCCATCCACAGAGAGAAAAAAAAAAGGATAGCTCATTATAACTGGGCTAGACAGAACACACTTTTAATCTGCCTCTCCAGTCACATCCCTCCTATCCTTTCAGAAGTGAAAAAGAGCCGCAGCATGCTTCAGGGTTTGTGAAGGCATATTAATAACTTTCACTACTCAGTAACTAAATAACATTTCCTGTGCAGATGTGATTTTAGACCTAATTTTCACATTTAAACGCGAAAACAAATGTTGCCTTCTGTTGCCAGACAAAATCCCATAGAAAACAAATATTTGACTTTGTCTAAAACTCTTTGAGGAAAACAGACTCTACCAAAGCATAGCACTGTAAATGTAACATCTACACCTCTAATAAAGTCAGAAAGGATATTTTATTATTTACTGAAAAGAAATAGAGAGGTAAGGAAAAGAGGCCAGAGAAGAATGGATTTACTGGTATAGTCCAAGGGCCAAGAAGACATAACAAGGTCTCTGTAAGGTCTCCTTGAAGCTCTCTGATGTTCCTTCTGGAGGAATATCTCTCACTGACCCCTCAGGGATTTTGACCATTCTAAATTATATTTTGTTGGGATGCTTTAGCTATTAGTGCAAATAATCTCCTTATCAAGATTCCCAGTACGTTATTGTCTTGGTTTTACCACTGACCTTCAGCCTTACAATTCTCTCATTCCACTTACCTCTTCACCTTGCCCACTAAGATTGTAATATTTGTAGATCACATTTGTGACAACTTCTGTCTCCAGCTATTTTTTCTTATAATTTTTCTCTATTTTGGATTGTTTTTTAAATTTATTACACAGGAACATACTGCATTCCCTATTTCCCTAGTTAAACTGTTCCATGTAATGGCCTACCAAAGCAAACAGTCATACAGAGCTGTCAGAAAATTGTTGGCTTGACCAATGGAGGCTGTACAAATTTTCTGTTCCATGGCCAGACAATGAGGATTCATTTTAACTTGAGTGGTGGGAAAATTATTAGCAGAGGATCTTCCTGGATGCAGCATTTGTCCTGACTGCAGTGGGATACAGTACGGCTCGATATAGAATCACTGCAGGGTGTTCTCTGCCAGATTTGTGTTGATTTGCTGCACTTGTAATTTAGAGAAATTTCAGGACTCTTTCAAACCAATGTTTAGCTTACTTCTGCCAGGTGGATAGTCTATGAATTTGAGAGTTGTGCGGAAGAGCAGAATGAGGTGGCATTAAAGTGCACAGCTGTAAGCCATGAAAGGCTGCTTGCTGTGCTGCTAGGATCTTCTGCTAAAATAGAGACAAATAGAAGCTTTATCCCTTTGGAACCCAGGCCTTCTGTGTGTACAATGCTGCTAGACATCTTTCATACTCCACTCTTTATTTAGCATAGGTCCAGCTGTTTTATTTCACAGAATTTTTTATTATGTAGTCTGCCTCTATATTACTTCTAAATCTAACTCAGTATCTCACGCAGCTTTATTGATAAAATTAATAAAGTCTTTTTTTATTGCAAAAGACACAGTCCTAAACATTTCCCTAAAAATTCTCTTTTAAAATAATCAATAAACTCCTGTACTATTCTGCAATGGACAATAAGACATTGCTATATATACACATCAAACTTTTTCTATAGTTATGAATTAAAGTTATGTTAGTCAAATGGTGTCTTCTGGTAGTTAGGAATGTGTAAGATGCATTAAATTTGGCTGACAGGCCGTGGTGCATGCGTTCTCATATGCTTTGTAATTACATGCATAGCTGATACTTTGCCCACAGTGTCTCTGCCTTAGCCGGTGGCACAGGTGGTTACACCTATGCTGGGGGATGCAAGATCCAACATCAGTCTCATCCTTCCAGATGCCTCGTTTCTGTCTGTTCTCTGGTCCTTCTTAAAACTGACTCTCTCATCCTCCGCAGTTCCAGCTATCCTCCCTCCCTTCCCACCTTCCTGGCAGCTTTATTTCTCCTTCCTGCATTACAGAATTATTGCCAGGTTGTTGGCATGCGTTCCTGACCCATTTCAGTCTACAGCTGTCAGAGCTGCCTATTTCTTATCAGCTGCAGATGCTACAGTCAATTTAGAGTTTACACTATGCATTATTAGTGTGTAGTTATATGAAAATCTACATCTTTCAGTACAGAATATTTCCAATGCTTATAATTATGATTTCCTGCTTATGAACACCGAAAGAAATAGAAAACAAATAATGTTTCTTTGTAAAATATGAAGCCCTTGATAAAAAGCCTTTAGAACTATGTACTGGAACACAAGAGTTAACAAATTTTGCTTGATTTTACTTAAAATTGGCCAAATAACAAGTTGTTCTTATAATTTTATTCTCAGAAACAGGTGAATAGTTTTGCCTGAAGTATTTCTCAAAAAGTACAGTAACTCACCTTGAAGTGACAGGGTTAGAATTCAGCAAAATCAAGAGTATCTAACAGGAAGGAATAGCCTCGTAACAAGTTGTACCAACACTGCAACTAGTATTATATTTTTTTATAATCACATATATGCTGGATGCACCCCCAAGTGTTCTGCAAACATGGAGGGATAACAAAAATATTCAAAAGTTACCAGCTGTAGTTGAAAAGTAGTAAAATAAAAAAAAAATTAGTGGAGGCCACTCTCAGAACTGTTTAAAAATCTCTCTGCCATTCAGTTATTTATCAATGATGGTTTTCTTATTGTTGTTGTTGTTGTTATGAACATGCTGGGGAAAAAGAACCAAACTAATCTTGCCCTGGAGTGATTATTGCTTTATACTCATAACATTTGAAAAGCCTGTCATGCAAAGTATTGAATGCATATGTGAATGATGATAGTTTTGTGGGTTTTTTCCCCAGCATGAATGAGAGAGCGTAAATCTGGTCAGTCATATATTTATACCATGCACATTTTTTAATTGTATGAAAAATAGCTGTAACTTAAATCATAAGCTGGTGTTAGTGATTCACTTCAGCTGGTAGACACAGCCCTTGCAACACTGCAGCAATAACAATTTAAATGCATATTGCTCCACTCATGAGTATGCTCCAAAAGAGGTAGGCAGTGGAAAAGAATTGAATAAATGAACACTGAGAAAAGAAACAATTTAAAACACTTTTTTTAAAAACTGAATTTTAGCTATGAGCTCCCTAGGCAGCATATTTGACAGCATGCACTGGAAAAGGAATTTACAACAGCTCAGACCTGAGCACCTAATCAATAAGACAGCAAACAAGACCAAGGTAGCTGACTGCAGTACATACCACCTACCTGTGTGTGCGATATATGATCTAAATTTAGTAGAGCATATTGCAGTCAGTTGGCTACCACACTATTTTGCCCTACATAATCACTTAGCTGTTGCTGTGTGTTCTCTGTTTATTGGTATAGTCCACTTTAATTGGACTTGTTTTCAGTTTTTATACATGCTTCTGAGAGAAAATATTTCCAGCAGTGTAAAAGCAGGATTAGTCATACACCCTCCCACTCCTCCTTGCAGGTGCTGTGCCAATAGCCTGCCCTGAGGATAGATGTGGGCTGGGGATCATCTGGGGTCCTGCAAGAAAAGTTCATCTGATTTTCTCTGAAGTGGCATGAGTGGTATAGTGGTATGAAGGAAAACAACTAATTTCAGATCTTCAAAATAAGGTACCTCAGGCAACTGAAGACATTTCAGGCATTTCTGTGCCTTGTATGGAAGATACAACGAATGCATAACCTACTCCTTGCTTTTTTCCATCCTATAACTTTCTGTAGATTTAGGATGCATCAATACATTCTTTTACAGGACAGTCCTGAGTAAAGCTGAGGTGAGATGATGTGCATAATACTGCAGGTGTCAAGTGTGAGCCTAAGTGCCACACCAAGTTGAATAAAGTTTCTTGGCTCTGTTGCTGCAAAGAGGCAGTCATCTGTATGACCAGAGATGGTTTCAAATATCAAAATGGTAACATTTTTATCATCTCCCAAAAAACCACTATCAATTTATCAAGATAAGGAACACTCCATGCCACTTCTGGTTCTACTTTCAGGTCCTTCTCTGACTTGTGACAGACCTATGTCTCTCACTAGGATGCCACCATGTTCATCACCATTCTTCACCTAAACAAGTCCAATCTTCCTGCATCCATGATATTCAGCCTTTGAGCTTGTATTGCTCATCTATTGCCCCCAACCTGCCTGTCATTTAGGACAGCCCTGCTGATGCAGCAGCTGTTCCAAAGCCCAATCTACTAAGCAGACAGTCTGAATCTGGTCACAGTGCCATTTCTCTTTCACCTTTAACCCCAAAAATGTAAGTCAAGCACAGTTCTTTTGGTGGGAACAAAATCAGACCTCATTTCCTTTTTCTGAAGTCTTAATACTAGAGTTAATATTTCAATGTCTTAAACTTATGGTCTTAGATTTAATGCCTTTTTAACTAAATATCCCCAAAAGCACTTATTTCCAGCTGTGTGTGAAATTAATATCCAAAGCATAAGGATATATAGCTGAGCCAATCTCTTAGTTACAATGGAGAAAAGTTAATCACAATAAATGAAGAAAGTATTTACAGTAAAAGGTGTGTCTAAGAAAAAGAATTGAGAGTGTATATGTTAACAAATAATAATACAACACAAGTCAGAAGTACCACTGGAAACCTAATATATTAAAACAGTTAATTTACTGTCCCCCCACCTCCACTCCAATTAAGATGAATGATCACTAAATAACTGCATAACAAATACTTTCTAAAATTAATTTTTGGGGTGGCTAACAGAAGTTTGGATAAATTTTATTTGGACAATTCTAAAATTTAACAGATCTTGTTGAAATAAAGGCTCTCTGTGTACAACAACAACGTGCTTTAACTTTAGAAACTAGCTGCTTTTTTTTATTAATGATTTTTAATAACCAGTCCTCAAAACCTCTTACCTTCACTGTGGTTTTGAATGTATGTTTTTGTTGCATCATTTATTTAATGAGTAATTTAAATTATTTAAAAATATCCATTTCTTATGAGGAAAACAAAGTCATCAATTTATTTATTGATCTCCTTTTGTAACTAAACAGGCATTTGTATAACACAATTCAATACAGCTGTCAAATGATAATTGTTTACTATTATACAACAAGCATTCAAAGAAGATTAGATAGAAAATTATTCTGTTGAAAATTATTCATTGATCCTGCCTGTAAGGCATAAAGACGTGTATTGCACACATGCATGTCTTTATGCCTTACAGGCAGGCACAGTGCTGCTCAGCCTGAGCAAGAAGCTGTCCCAACAGCAGGATCACCTGGCAGTGGAGAGAAAGGGTGTCTTGGACATAGTTTTCATCCAGATTTGGCAAAGAAGCCTGACAATTGTTAGGATAGAAGGAATCCTGTGCTAGCTTGGAGATGGACTACAAATACTCATGACCTCTGAGGCCCTGCAGATATTTTCTAAATAGTGGCAGTGCGCATGGATTTTGGAGGTACTGCTAAGGATTGTTATCTCAAATAGCTGCTTTGTTGCTCTTCCTGCTCCAAAGAGGAAACCAGGAGACTTTTCACATGGCTACTATATTTTGAGATTGAGAACTAAAACAGCGTAAGCTTGGGGTTGAAGGCAGAGAACGTCTTATTGTTGTAACCCTCTAGAGACCTGTATAATTTAACATTTGGATGCAAGAAAAAAAGACCCCAAAGCACTTTCTGTTATAGCTTTCTGTCATAGCCTTCTGTTAGTGAGACAGAAGAGAAATTCGAGATCTTTCATTAGCTTCTCACCCTGTCCCTTCTGGAAGTCTGATCTGCAATAAATTAAATAGGATGATATTCAGATTTTTGGCACAAGTTGAGTATGTAGCCACGCACACTACTCACCAAACAACTGCACACATGAGAGATATCTTAGAGAGGAGATAAAGAGTTGACTATGGAAGATGTTTTCTTTGCTACTTCTTTCTTGGTGCTGCCACAACAGAGCAAAGAAACTGCGTTTCTCTCATCACAGATTGAAGAATCTGGCTGTGTCTTGACAATACCAAGTTGAAGATACTTGTAATGCAATATAAAAATATTGCTCTTGTGTTTGATATTGCAAATCTCCTTAGAAATCATCTGACAAAAAAAAAAAAGAGCAAAATTATGACGGGCCTGAAGGGAACAAAAGTTTATATGGTTGACATTTAGTTTAAAGGTAATCAGAGAAAGAAAAGAAGTCAAGCAAAAAATTCAATACATTTCTCACAGATTGAGACTACTTTTTGAGGTCAATACTAAGCATGGATGATAATAAACCATCTGGCCACTTGAATTTAACAAACAATTTTAACTGTTGACACATCCATGACTTCTCTACCCAGCTCTTTTCTTTACGAAAGTCTTTAACAGTAATTGGGGCCACACCTCAAGATTTCTCTGCTTTCTCGGCAAGATTACAAAAGGCACCTCATTTATTCTCCTTTTGTTTGAAAGAATGAATCGGAGCAACTCAAATGCGTAAGCATTATGAGGTGGAGTAAAATATCAGAGAAACTTGGAGGAAAGTTCTGATCTCCTATGTAACATGTAATGAATTCTTAACCTTTGTATTTTCTGAAGGTGCTGGAAAATAGCATTTTATTTACTCACCTACTTACCTCACATGCAGTTCTCTAACTTAAAACAGCTGTTTATTTACACCACCTCGGTAAGCATCCAATTGAAAACCATAGCTGGCGTTTGGAAACCTGAGCAGCTTCTGTATCAGGACAATGACCCAGGAACTTTCACGTTTGCCTCTGTTTCTTGAATGGCTTCATAGAGTTTGAAACAAAGCTCAAATGTGAGCATCAGATCTATACTTGTGGGCACAGTGGGTGGATTTTCATAAATTATACTATACCACAAATACTTTAAAAATAAAAAAATAGTTAGGTTAATCCTTAAAATGTGTCATGATATATAATAGATAAGATGAAAACTTGTAATGTCTATTGAAAGACAGTGCATGTAAGCAGCAAAAAATAAAAACCACCAAAAAAACCATGATAAAATAACTTAAGAGGAAAATTGCATATTTTCTTTCTCTTTTTCTCTCTTGTACATATTCTTGTTTCTGAATTTCTCTTTGATCTAGATTATTTGTCTTCATAATGTTTTTCAGGTTGTTATATTTATCAAACTTGATGTTTGAAACCAGAAAACCAGCACATATTATTGTAAATTGATGCAAAGTATAACAGATGTTATATTATTTATATACTATTTCAATTACAGAGATATATTTTTTAAATCTAGTTATTTTATTTTGCATGTAAAGAGTGAGGTATGGAAGAGCTTTGATCACTGTCCTAAGTTGAAAGGCAGGATGCAGAATACCATGTACATGTTGCAATACATAGTGTTTTGCTCTTTGCTGAAAGCAATCCCTTTCCTTCTCTTATACTACAAATCCCCTTCATACACCTGAACCTACCAAAGGAATAGGCCCTGCTGTCAGTCACCCAGATCATCTTTTTCCCTGGAGGTGCCTCGCTCATCTCTAACAGTTTTCATCTCTTTCGAGACAGTCTGTGTCTTACCACACCAATCTGATCTAGGCTATAAGCTCCCTGGGGCAGTGGTTGATAGGATTCGTGCAGCTGGGCCTAAAGGGCTTTTGAACATTTTGAACAACCTAGCTACAGTTTTCAGGGTGATCAGTGTTACCATTCAATAATAACAATTATAATTTCTCCTTAGTTACTATGGAGGGAGTTTGGCATTTCCTAGTGCTTCTCCTACAGAGATAATATTAAGTTCTCTTGCCTAGTTGTTTCACTTCCTGCTTTCCGTGTTAAACCTCTGCAAGTTAATGAAGGTCAGAATCGTATGTGAAGCCAAAGTGAAGAGGGTTCCCTGCAGAGGAGTGTGGTGGTAAATCAGGGTATCAGAATGGACAAATGGAAGATGTTTAAGGCAATCACTGAGGAGTTTCTGAACACTAGAAGGAGTGAACAAGCAATGGTGGATGGTAATACAGTGGCTCAGATAAAGTCAATCTTCTCTCCTTTCCCTTTTCAGTATAACCATTCCTAAGAGGCCTAGAAAACTGATCATATCCAAATTTCTCTAGGTAAGCAGGTCTAGCTCTTGGCAAGCAAAGCTAACATTGCTTTCTGTAATACAGCTATCTGTACTAGAGTGCTCGTGTCCTTGTAGTGTATCTTGAATTTCACTCAGTACTAAGAGAAAGGATTTAATTTGCATTTCAGACTTCCTTCAGCGGCAAGATATTTGTGCTGCATGTTTAACAAATCCAGACCCTTTCTGAGTGAAATGGGATAAACACGTCTGTAGCTCTCCATTTTTATTAAATGTTGATGATTCTCATAACAGTTCCATGAACCTAGGCATATTTAGTAGGAAATTGTTTTGGTTGAGGATTTTTATTTGTGGGACTTTCTTAAGCTATAAAGTCCTGTACTCATGTGAGTGTCTGTCTTTATTAAAAAGAGCAAACAATCCAAAACAATCCAAACCCTCCCACAAGTCCTGTGGGAAGACTGGACCAAGCACATTTAGCTTAAAATCCAAGAGACTATAACAAAAATTTCTAAATGATGTTTCTTACTGATGATTTTAAGTAAGCTCTTAAGAATTTTGAAGATCTGGCTTATGTGTTTTTGAGTTGCCAGTACTACCTATTTGTCAAATTTACAACCTTGATATATTAAAGTAAAATTTCTGGGCCTAGTCCTACTACAGGCAATGGGAAGTACCCATTTTCCCTTCTGTCATATGCCTGCATGTAAGCGAGGTCATGATGTCTTGCCCACGAGTACTGCTAAAAAAAAAGTGGTCATTGTGGGTAAGGTGAATGCCAAAACGATATTAATTCTGGAAGTAACTCATGTCTGTCCAACACTGCAATCTAACGGAGGGAGTAGGCAGAGCATTTGGGAATCTTTCAGCTGTATTTCCAAAACCCTGACTGATATCAGCACTGATGGAGGAGGAGTGTTCACAAAACCCAGTAAACCTTCATGCTAGTATCTTCTAATATACATCTAATTTTTTCCCTAAGTATCAAGAAATTCCTCTACAATATATCAATTTCTTGAGGTTCTTGCTTAAAGCACTTGCTAGCATCTGTTCTTGAAGAGATTGGATTTTTAACACTTGCCCATTTTACTTAAAACAAGTATTTTTATACTTATTATATGTGGCTTACAGTCTGTTTAAAATAACTATTTCAATTATATTTTGACAATATTTCTTATCCTTTTCCTCATCTATTCAAGGATGCATTCAAGATTGAATACAGTCCCATACCTCAGGTATTTAACCTAATCAAAGTCTATACTTATATGCATTTGGAGTCACTGTATTAATAAGGGAGGCAATGAAGCACATCTGCCTGTCTGAGGGTGAGACTGAAAAACTAAACTGTTTATATTCATTCTTCATTAGACATAGAAATAAATATTTTTTCCCCTTCACTTGTCCTTTTGTCTTTTCCAACACATGTGCCACCTTGCTGACTCATCTGTGTAGCTACCATTTACTGCTCTGTATTCTGTTCCTAATTGCCATTTCCCAAACTTCAGTAATAGTGGGTAATGAACAAAGAATAACTTCATTAATTTAGATTAACCAAAGTCCAGTTCAATTAGAAGACTGTGGCAAGACTGTAAGACTCTCTTGTTCTTCCATCACCCATGACTAGCATTGAACAATAGAAAAGACCACACTGCTGTTTTCAAGGCAAGGGTGGTCCTTTATGGTTTATGTAACTGCTTGAATTGAGAGATCATCTTTGTGCACATTTCACAGTAACCTCACTTCACCACCCACCCTGTTCCTCTTCTCTAGGGCTAGCATGTTAATAATTCACCTCTCACTGAGAACAAAGCTCTTGTAACTTAACTTCAGCTGCTCTCTGGGTGAATGTTACAGCAAAAACAGTGAAGGGGCATGCGGAAGGGTTGCTATGTTCCAGGAAGGAGGCTTACACCCCACCTTCCAAATATTTTGTAAATTGCAGAAAGGACAGTTAAGGATTTATGTGAATATGATTTCAAATCTCCAGGAAGGGACACAGGGCAGTTGGAAAGGTGGATCGAAGAAAATCTGATGGTGGTTACTGATAAAGCAGTTCTACCTGAATTTTGAACTTAGTGGCTGCACAGAGTCCACTAACCACCTGTATGAGGCTACCTGGGGAAAATGTCTTGCTCAAAATGCAAGGCAAAGCAAGACAGAAAAGTCTGCATGAGTTTTCTCAAGTTTTGCAAGAGGAGGAAGATCAAGCTAGGTTTGGGTTTTTTTTACTTCTGACAAAAATGATATGGTTCACTGTAGCTGGAGATGTATCTGGCTGATCAGTTTTCAGATACTGGCATAAACAGTGAGTCTTGTTGACACCCTTGCTACAACAAAGTCCAGATGCATGGATCCCAGCCCTACTGTACCTCCTTCTCGTGGCTCTGAGCTGTATTAAGAACAGGAGACTTATTGATCCTTTAGACAGATGGGTACACAAATGTCTCAGAGACTTTTATGTGCCCAAGTGCCTTTTAGGTCACAAATAATCAAATCATGATGCATTTAGTAATAAATTGAATGTTCTACATCTGTCCAGATTTTGTAGGTAAATATTGCAAATAAATTCTTATTTTTAATGTAGGTAGACCTAAACAGTCTGACCTAGAAAATGGTGAAATAACGTATGTCATTCACCACAGAATATAAAGTTAAGAGCAGAAAGCCACATAGAATAGATGTGGCTGATAAAGATATTCTAATGGTTACATCTATGGAAAACATCTCTCCAGTATGATCCCACTGTCTGGGGTCTAATCATTGTGGAAGTGGATTTAGTAGTATCATCAGTCCAGCTCCAGGATTTGGGGGGCAATATGAACCTGATCCATGTTTTCTTAAATGCAGAAATACCTCTGCAGAACCATGTAGTACATTGTGTCCATGAGGTAATGCTGCATTAATGTATGTTTGACTGTATTTGCAAAATTCTCCCTGCAAAGATGGCTGGCTAGCACGGCACCCAGTGATGTAGTTGGCATTCCCAGCTGGGATACTTCCATGCTTACATTGCACTTATCTCAGGTAAGGATTATCCATTTAAAACCTAGATGTGCAGTCCTGGAGAGGAACTACATGTAATTAATAATTGATAAATTACATCACTACATTGGGCAGGGAAATATTTTCTCATTCATTAAAATCTGTGACTAGATTTTTCAAGCTGTATTTGTAGAACTACTGACTGTGATTTTCTAAACATTAGTTTATTCTGCTCCTTATTTAATTTTTTATCCCCAGTCTTTAACTTAATTGACTTGTAAACTGTATGCAGCCTTATATACTTAATGAAAAACACTGTGTTTAAATCAATGTTGTAATACTTCCTCCTCCACCTAAGTAAACTTGCCAATTTCTTTGGCTCTAAAATTCTCATTTTATTGAGACTGCATTCTGCATCAGCTGGAAAGTTTTGATCTCACTTAAAATACCATTCTTAATTTCCTTCAACAGAAGGCCATTGCTGGTAAAATTGCTGTTTATCCCTCATAAATGTGTTACATCATAACATTTTATTGCATATACATATGCAATATTTTGTGGGATTTTTCCTAGAGGAAAGAGGTTTACTATTCAGTAAGTATATGGAGTCTGAAGTTTGTTAGGCAGCCCTATTCCCTGCTCTCAGTGAATACCTTAACATTGTTGCAAGCCACGAACAATTTTGAAAAGCTTGTCATAGAAGCAGCACATGCATTATCTTGACCCCAACTCATTTGCTTTTCACCTTCTGCAGCATTAAACATATTTTGGACCTGTTTGTAAAAAACTACGGAATAAATTCACTATCTGTGAAGCCAGAAGGTCTGGGTGAACAAATCATAAATCAAATGCTAGCACATGACAAAACTAGGCATGCTCAAAGCTAAAAATGTTGACGCTACGCTAACAGTAATTCTTAGGGAGAAAACTACTAGATCATAGAGTCATAGAATGTCCTGAGTTGGAAGAGACTCACAAGGATCATTGAGTCCAACTCCTGGCCCTGTACAGGACACCCCAAGGATCACACCATGTGCCTGAGTGTATTATCCAAACATGTCTTGAACTCTGCCAGGCTTGGTGCTGTGATCACTTCCCCGGGGAGCCTGTTCCAATGCTCAACTATTCTCTGGGTGAAGAACTTTTCCCTAATATTCAACCTAATTCATTCCCCTGACTCAGCTTCATGCCATTCCTTGAATCCTGTCACTGGTCACCACAGAGAAGAGATTGGTGCCTGCCCCTCGTCTTCCCCTTGTGAGGAAGTTGTAACTTCAATGAGGCCTCCCCTCAGTCTCCTCTTCTTCGGGCTGAACAAACCAAACTGATTTCAGACTCTCCTCATACGACTTCTCCTCTAGAGTTTTCACTGTCTTGTGAAGGACGATGGAAGAAAAGAGAGAAAAGGAATGAAGGCAGATCTTTCAGAGTATGGATAAAGTACAGTATGGTATTCCTGAATGTTGATTGGAAGTTTCACAGTCAACAGAAAAAAACCCAATGAAAGTCTATCTTCAGGTGCAGAAACAAAGCTCCTCAAAGACAGTAGGACAGCTAAGGGTAAGCACATGTATAAGTAGTTTGCTGGGTGATTTGCCTTCTGAAGATCTTTCTAAGGCTGATTTTAAGACACAGCTTGAGAAAAGCAGCTTTACTCCTTGCAATGAACGTTGGCTTTGGAGTTTGGGGAGGTGATTTTTATTTTTATTGAAATTATTAATATTATTATTACTACTACTATTGCTAGTATTATTGTTATTAAGAGTTATGGAAGTTAACCATAGGTATCACATCCCTGAGCCCAGAGCCTATCTAGTTATTCACTAGATCAACACAAAAGTCAAGTGTAAAGACTGTAAAAATGCTGGCATTCAAGGCCTGGCAACACTTTACATCCACTTTGCACAGATAGGAACAGAAAAAAGCAACAGACATTTGAGTCATTTGTGTTTCGTAATATCTCTTGATTTATGCCTTAATATTAAGGAGCTGCATTAGGAAATGTCAATTTTGTTAATGCAAGAAGAAAGACAATTAGTTTGAAAAAAAAAAAGAGTCCTTTAAAATTATTACAGAGTGGAAATTACATATGCATTATCAAAGATTAGCAGAAAATTCCTAAGAAAAGGAATTCTTCAAGTGCAACTTCAGAATAGAAAATAGGTAGAGAAACATTTCCTGTTGGCGGCTGTGTTAAAATGAACTAAATTATCATTCTGTCTAAAGTTTTTTGTATTCAGTAATTTGCCAGTATTGTTATTCAGTAATTTGCCAGTATTGTTGCCAGCAATTTACTAAGTGCATGAAGGGGGAAGAATTTAAAAAGAAGGTTTAGTTAAGGAATTCCTTAGAAACACAACAAGCCTCAGACACCTCATACTTAACATGTACAAGTTAATAGGGGACTTGCAGCTTCCAAATTCATAATTATGTCCCACAGCTAATTGTTTGGCACAATTATCTCTCTGAACAGTGTTCTGTTACTATGAGAGATCTTGGAAAAGTCAGGAAAAGCAGAAGGGCTTACTTGACAAATAATAATTGCTCCAATCTTAAAAACAAACAAACAAACAAACAAACAAAACTGGTTTGAAATCACTTTCACTGCAAACATCCTTATTCACTTTTCTGGCCATTTTTTTCTGGGACTGGGACAATGAGCTTGGGGGAATGCAGAAAAAAAAGAGATTGATGGTGAGGAAGATTTAAGCATCCCAGAAGAGGTTGAGCAGGAAGGTAGATTCTTTAAAAAATTCTTTGTTTCTCAGACACTTACAAGAAAAAATGTTATCAAAGAGATCCCCAAGACCTGAGGCATTGCTAAAAAGGATTTTACCCAGCCCTCTGGAAATCACTTGTTTCAACATTCAAATCTCAGGTCTGTGTGTTGCTTACACTACTTTGCATGAATATTGAGATAATGAAAGATTATCATTAAAGTAGTGCTCAGAGTGCTAGGGAGATAAACCTCTCTTCTCTCTTTCCAAAAGCTCACTTGACACTGAGTGGTGCACAAGCCTGGCATGGTTGCATCGCACATGCTCCAATCTCAGACAGTCTCAGGCAGTGTCTTAGTCAATGGCATTAGTAAACAAAGTGTCATTTCAGCCACAGACAAAGATTAAAGTTAAATAAGATAAATTGGCCCTGTTAGGAATTGTCTCCAGTGGCCGTTTAGGTTCAGCCTTTTGAACTTACAGGAGATAAATATTCTTCAGGCTATGCGGAGACCTATTAAGACAACTGCTTCATGTAACTCAGCAGAACTACACTGCCTTGCCCAGCAGTATGTACTGTTGTCATTCAAATTAAAGATCTGCTTCTCCAGATTTTAACTCTTTAACTTTCTTAACTCCAGAGTCAAGAAGGTTTCTGCCCCTGAAACAAGTGAGAAAACAGAGACTGATACAAATGAAGACGATGTAGTTTAAATGATTTTTTTCCTGTGCTTGTAATCTACACAGCTGGTAATGCTGACTCTGGTTTGGAACCAAAATTTGCATATGATTCTTGTCCAAAGTGCATCCAAAGACATTTATATGGATACAGAGCTAACAATTGACATATAAACCAAAGTGGGAAAATCAGCAACATTTGTTTTCAATTTGAGAACCAACTCAGATCTTACATTAGATAGCATTCAAAGATAACACACTGAGCTTTGATGATATCTTCTATACCCCGACTTCATGGTTACCAAACTGGCCCTGGATTAAAGAATTGTTCCTAGTAGTTGTAATTATAATTTGGGGTGGGGGGGAGGAGCTGAGCTGGATATCTCAGGCCAGAAGATTTTCAGAAGCCTCTTAGTCTCATCTGGGGTGCCAAAAACTGATGCCTTGAGGTGGCCACCTAAAAACAGAGACTAGACAAAAATACGAGAATAAAAGTAGGTATTTATTTGAAGAGCCTTCAAAGGTACACTCTGGGCAGTCTAAAGGCTACATCCAAGATGGACCCTGGGTCACAGGTTCTTCACACTTTTATAAGTTTTGTCCATTTGCATATCAGGGTTAATTCTCCAATTATAACCCCAGTTAATGATGTAATTACCCCAAGTTTCCACCCCTCTAGGCTTTAGTTTACACATTTTGGGACCTGGTATCCTCGAAGAGCAAACCTAGAGAGGTTTGTTATGTCTAACCAGCATGAGAGAAGAGTAGTTAACAGGCCACATGAAACCTCAGAGTTACACACTAAGCAGTACAGTATTTGAAAAACATAAAATTAAACCCTAAGGCATCAATGCTATAAAGGCATTATCAAATTCATGGTTGAAGTCTGATTGTCTTAAATTGGTTAGTTCTTGAGAGTTAACACAGATGAAGAGTCATGAAGAAAATCGTGACAAAGAATATAGAGACCCTTTTTAGTAGAAAATTCAAATTTCCATTGAAACACATACACAAAAAAATGAAAAAGAAAGTTCCCTGTGATTTACTGAAGAATTCATAGGAAGTAGTCTCAGTACAAAAAAAGCTTCAAGATAAACACATTCATCTCAATATTTGGGATATTTCAGAGAAAAAAAAAATTCAAAAATCAGTGTTGTTGTGAAGAGCCAGGTCATGGTAGTTGAACTTCCCAGGATAACAAGAAGAGCATGAGAAGTAACTTGATGGATTAAGCTAATACTCCATCTAGTGCAGGATTTGTTTTCTGACAGTGGCAAAAGCTTGACTTTTTGTGCTATGTATCCTTCTCCTTCCCTAGGATGCAGTACCACTGAATTAAGGATATTGGAGGTCACATTCCTGCTTGTTTATTTAATACATATTATTTGAAATTTTAACCTGATGAAACCATCTGCTATCCTCAATCTCCTGTGGTGAAAAGTTCTCAAAGTTTACCACCCATTGTGTAAAGTACTTTTAAATAGTTCAAACTGATTTCAGTACCATCCAGAGCCCCCAGGTGTCTGTATTGTGGGAACTGGTGAACCACAGATCTGCATTCTGCTTACCATTACCTGCATGATTTGCTTGGTCATGCCTTCCCTCAGTCTACTCTTCTCCAAACTAAGTAGTCTAAACTTTCCAACGCACCTTCTGTATGCCTGGGATCATTTGGACGTATTCTAGTACCTCTCACATTACTTTTGAGATGCAGAGACCAGAACTGCACAGACTCAAGGTGCGACTGTACGACAGAAGGACAGTACCTTTGTTTTCCCAGTGCTCTCAATCTTCTGTTGTCTGTAATGGAGATATAGAATACAATTTACTGTAATTTTGCCACACAATTAGAGGAAAGATTGTCATCTTGTCTCAAAAGCCACTGCTGAATTATCCTCTTAAACGAGTATCTAAAGTTTTTATTTTAAAAACAAAAAATGGCATATCCAAGGAAACTCCACACATCAGATTTAGAACAGTTCTCTGGGGTCTAAACTGTTTTTTCTCTTCATGATGCCCGAATAAATAGGTTTTGTACAAAGTGTGAGTATAAAGCAGATAAAATTTAAAAAATCTTCCTGAGCCTAGAGGCAGGTTGTGGCTTAGCTTTGTAGCCAATCACAGGTTCTGCTGGGAACAAGCAGGCTGGAACGATGGCCAAAGGCTGTTATACATACTCCTTACACAAACGCTTTCATACATGAAATCACACACCGCCAGCTCGAAACATCTCTTACAGCACATTCACCCTCAAAACAAATAAAATCACAAGCCAATAGACAATGATACTAATCTTTTGCCTGTAGGAGCTTGTTGCATCTATGCTTTGTCAGTGAGTGAACACACAGCCAGATAACTACCTCGTTTTGAATAGAGAATAAAACAAACAAACAAACAAAAAAAAAAAAAAAAAAAAAAAAAAAAAAAAGAAAAAAAAATGGGGGGCGGGGGGGGGAGAAGGGGAAGNAAAAAAAAGAAATAAATAAAAGAGAAAAAAATGGGGGGCAGGGGGGGAAGAAAGGGAACTGAGCCTTTGATGTGATCATCACATTTTGGCAAACCTTCCTGGAAATGGGAGTGAAGAACTATCCTTCATCTCAGTACTGGCCTGGTGAAAATGCAAATGCCGTGCTCAAGTGTAGACTTGTTTTTTCACATTTCTTCAAGGCAAGCCGAAAGAGAAAAACAGACAAAATTAGGATTTACCTGATTCATTCCAGCCATGCAGGGAGAAAGCTGTGCTGCTGCTATCCTCTGATGTGGAATAACATTGGGCTTTTACCTCCTGGATCTTCTAGAGGCATTTGTGCCTATCCAAGGCACATGTTCTAGGATGGAGGGTAGAATGAGGAACAGGGTCACCCTGTCCCCACAGCCCCACTGCAAGACATAAGCCATCTGTGAAGCATTTATCCATCTCCAAAAATGGGAAAAACCGAAAAAATACTCATATACTGGCTACTATTTTCTTTTCTCATCCTTGCTATGTAGCTTAGTTAAAAGGAAGGTGTGTATCTGATTGATCTCACTGGAGCAGAGATGACACAGATAAAATTGGTTGTTTCTAGGTCTGCCAACACTCTCTGCACGTTAATATTTTAATCTCTAATTTTCATAAAAGAAGGATATGCAGTGTGCTTTCTCATCTCCCACAGACTCAAATCCTCTCCTACATTGATGGTCTGCCTTCATGCACTCCCCCAAAATTAATTTCTCTCCATACAGTAGCGTGAATCACTGTTGATGAATATAGCTAACAATGTTAAATTCACATAAGGCAGAATCAATGAGTTTTATTCTACTAGTGACCTAAGGACGTTCCTCATCAACCAGGGAAGAAAGATGTAAAAGTAGTGCTGAGCATAACAAAGACAAAAAAAAGGAGATTTGAGGAAATTCAAATATTAGTACTATCAACACACTCCATGATTTCAAAAAGGGGAACAAAAGCATATTAATTTCTCAAAATTTTCTCCTCATTTTTTGCAACGTATGTTGTACTGCTGCATTGTGCTAACCACCCCTATGGCTCTGGTCACTGTAAAGTTTCCTTACCAGCATCTTCAGTCCTGTCAGAATGCATCTTCTCAAAAGATAATTTGATTTCAGTAATGTGTTCCATTCTATAATTATATGTTTACTTACAGTAACTAGGGTGAATGAGGGTGATTTCTAACAAAATAATGATACTTGCATCTTTTGAATATCAATGAAATAAAAAAACCTGAAATTTGGAATCCACATAGTAATTAAAAGTCTAATTATGTGCTTGCCATGTCTCTACACTAGATAGTTTTCTGACAGTATATAGTTTGTGATTAATAGGGGCATAAATAAGGAAATTACCCATTTTTTAAGCCAAATCTTTTCTTTAGAATGTATGTACCTGGGTGATGCATTCTCCCCCCACTCCTCGAGCTGCACGATGTTCTCAGAAATGCTCATTAGGCCTCGGCCTTGATGAGCAGCACCTGGGCTAAGCTCCTCCCGAGCTTATCAGAAACACTGTCTGCTCCCAGGAACTTATGCTGTCTAACAAGCTCCTGCTTTTTAATGAACAGCCTTGGAAACTTATTTTTCCTGCCTGCATAACAACCCAAGCGGAACAACATTTTTGTTATTGAACTTTCAGAGAATGTTACTGACCTAAATTGTAGCCGGGATGGAATCATCTGTGACTGTGAGACCTAAATTGTAGCCAGGATGGAATCATCTGTGACTGTGACTAGAGGCAACTGTCTTATAATCCTATTGTACTGGGTTTGCATGGCTGGGTGGACCTCTGCATCCCTGCGGTCCTCCATGGGTGCAGGGCACAGCTACCTTACCATGGTCTTCACCACAGGCTGCAGAGGAATCCCAGCTCTGGCGCCTGGAGCATCCCCTCTCCCTCCTTCTCCTCTGGCCTTGGTGTCTGCAGAGTTGTTCCTCTCAC
Organism: Dicrurus megarhynchus; assembly: GCA_013399195.1. NCBI lineage: Eukaryota > Metazoa > Chordata > Aves > Passeriformes > Dicruridae > Dicrurus > Dicrurus megarhynchus. The sequence continues at coordinate 1,413,302 of VXAD01000990.1, forward strand.
ACATGCTCACCCTGCTCTTCTCTGGCCACAACTACATCTGTGCTATAACTTTTTTTCTTTCCCTTAAATATGTTATCACAGAGACGTTACCACCATTTCTGATTGGTCTAGGTTTGACCAGCAGCACATCCGTGTTGGGGCCTGCTGGCATTGGCTCTGCTGGACATGGAGGCAGCTTCTGGCAGCTTCTTGCAGACACCACCCCTGTGGCCCCCCAGCTGTCAAAACCTGGCCGTGCAAACCCAATACACCCATAAATGGCAGTCCTGAGTGAGACCCTTTGAGATCTCCTGGTTCACAGCAGGCTGCAACCAACTATATATGTTCTATAGAATCTTTTGTTAAATTGTGGCTGTTAAACCTTTAGGCCTAAACCATTGGTCAATTCCAGGGCTAAGTCTGGCAAGGGGGTCCTCTCTGAACCTTGTGATTCAATGGGAGGGTCTTCCTTTGTTCCTTCTATCCTTACCTTTTCCCATCCTTATTCTTTCCATGCCCAGCATCCACATAGGTAATTTGTGATTGATTTTAGATTCAGTTTGATTGATTTGAGATTTAGGTTTGCTTGTTTCTTTGTGTGCTTTAACCATTTAGTAGACTGAACCTCTCCAACCAACTTTATATTAAACCTGCTTATGCCAATACCTTCACCAGGGATCCTTTAAGTGATCTTAAAACACTCATATGAGGCAGTGTCCTACCATATATGCTTCCAAAGAGAGTTTCATTCAAGTGTCATTCAATGAACATCATTCAGAATGACAGGAAATACAAGACATAAACCTAAACTCTGCACTTTTATAAAATAGAACAGAAAAAAGCAAGGAAAAACCACTGCTGAATATTTTTAAAGCACTTATTCAATGTTTGAGAAAACAATTTCTGCAACCTGCATCTGGCATTTTTCTAGCCCCCTAGCACTAATTTGGGCTAATCAGGTTCATTGTGGGCCTCATCGCAAAACTGTCCTTTGGTTCCCTATCCTCAGGGCAGGTATCAGTTTCTCCAGAGAACTACAGGAAGGAGAGCTGTGGGGTCACCTTGCTTTATTAATTCTGCTTGTTATGTATGCTTATTCTCAGGTATCTTTGTTTAGCACATATATGCTCTCTTGAGCATTTTTTATGGGTAGATAAGACCCTGTCACTACTTTTTCAGACTCTTGGTAAGTCATTCTCTTGTGAATGAAACTATATAGTCTTTTGATAGTTTAAATACTGTGTCTAAGATATTTATATAATTTCTAGACTAATTAAAAAGTAAATTTTCACAACAAGAAATTCCATTCAATTCCAGTGGCTACTTGCCTTGTTTTCCATTCATGATTTCTACCTCACATTATTTCTGAGGTTGTAGGGAAGCAACAGAATAAGCATCTTCAGCTTATAGGTATGCTTCTTTGACATCCTTCAAAGTTTTAGCAAGATGCACTTAAATGTGTTTACAGCCAAGACTGTAATTAGGAATCCATTTTCTAACTTATTTTTCAGATTTCATAGGTCTAATTTCTTTCCCCTGGGGAAGGGAAAAACCCACACGAAACCAACACCAATAATTGTATTAATTTTAAGGTATTTCATAAGATAGATAAGGATAATTGCTCAGTTAGTTACTTAACATAAAATTAAGATGGGGATAAATGAAGAAATACATTCACATATGCTTGTACTCCCAAAAGATAGAAAATTTATATTATTTTAAAATAGTTCTAGGGAAAAAATAGAACGAATCTTTTGTCTTGGAGGATGAACCAGACAGTTTCTGAGGATGTAGGCCCCCTTTCTTGGTTTGTCCAATAAACATTAAGGAACAAGGAAAGACAGGGATAACAGGAATGCATTCATATATTTAGAGGGTTATGATGTATGTATATACATTTTCTGAATCTTGGAAAGCTAGCTGCAGTTTGCAGAGACAGGGAATGTGACTCTTGAAACAGATTTCATTAGTAAGGAGGCAGAATTTGAAGAAGGAGGGTTTTGGAGCATTACAGAAATCCAGGGTGATGAAAATATGCATAAAGTATTGGCATGGGAGAGTCTGACGGCAGAACCAGAATTCAGGTAACAAGGACGCATTCAAAGCTTGACACATTGTCAGAATGGATCAGTATGAAAGTTCACATGAGAAGAAAGCAGCAGCTAATCAGCACGAAGAGGACGTTTACAATGCCTTGAATGTTAGAAGGAAAACATGGCATCTTCTGTGAAAAGGAGGTACATGAAACACAGAAGTGAATTAAAGGGAGAGGGGCATTTATCGACATGACTGGTAAGAAGGAATTTAGACAAATAAGCAATAAGGAAATTGGCTGATGTCATTCTGGGGAGATCAGCTTATTTCAGAGCAAGAACATCTGGGTTTTTTCCAGTTTACAAGATATCACTATGAACATGGTATGAATACAGCTTATAGCACTTACACATTTTTATGTAATTGTAAAATTATTGATTAAGGAAGGAAAACTCTACTTCTTGAGATAAACAAGATAAATCTGTTTTACTGTAAGTAACAGGGCTTCAACTTTTTTTTTTAAGAATTAAAAAAAATAAAACATGCATATAAGTTGTTTTCGTTGCCTACAATGTAAAGAGAACTTGTGAGAAGAGCATTCTATTACCTGTCTATTTAAATTTGTTTCCCAAATACTGGAAGAATGATTTTTCACCATCTGTCACTGAGTAGCTCATATCAAAGCCTTGTTCATCATCCTTAGCCTGTTAAATTGTAAGAATTTATACAGCAAAGTTAAACAGCATCAGAGGCAACCAGAATTCCTTTAAAAACACTGGGAAAGTTTCACATATCTTCAGTAACTCATACTTTTCATAGAAAGCACTTTGATTAAATGTGATGTTCCTGTTTAAGAGATGATCCTCACTTTGGCCAGCAGATGATTTCCAGTGATTCCATGGGGTTTTTTCAGCTGGTGGCTGCTGGAAGACCCTCAAGAGCTGAATTGCACCAGAGCATTGCATACAGCTTTCACAAAAGTTTCTTTGCCCATTCAATGCCCGAAACTGCTTCATGCAAAATGCCTGACAGTGTCATCTGCAAACATCAGAAATCAATAAATTTCAGACTGCCCAAAACTGCCTTTTGTTCACAAAGTGCAAGCTTGACTCCACAGCACTTTGGTTTGTTGCCAGCTACCTGGGTGCAGATACTTTGGATGTACTCCAAGCAATAGGCTAAAAGCTGCAACATGCTTTCAGTGACTGAGGAGGAAAACAACAGTCACAGGCTCATCATTGCTTTCTTTTATCTGGTATCAACTGGTATGGCACCTTCTTAGGCCAACAACACGTTTTGCAAGAGATCTTTTGCATCATACTTTGTGTGACAATTTTTTCAGATTTGCAGCACATATTTTGATGCGATATAGGCATCTGAAATCACTGTAAGGTAAAAGACATCTTTTGACAAATGCCATTTTGATAATACATTGTTCTTGGCTGTACACACGATACATTTAACTTATCTCTGTAGGTGAGTAATAATGAACACCAAGATAATATTTTTATGGTTTTGATTACCTGCTGTTTTTTATGTTTTCCTAATATACCAGTTTACCTGAAAGTTGAGAATTTGAGGTATTGGACTTTCATGAAAAATAATAGCTTCAATATATCATGAACCTGATTTTTTAATTTGAAATGTGATCTGAGTGAGAAGTGTGCTGATCTCTGTCTTGTACCTGAGATGATCCGCACTGAATCCTGCAGAACTGTAGTCGGTCTGTCAGTGTAGGACACAGTATTTCAGTGAACCTACAAGAACAGGCATTATAGCCCAAGCAAAGCAAACTTATGTTATGATTCTAAATTGAGAGCTAGAAATGACAGGGGGATCGCCTGGGAGTTCCTTGTTTAAGGTGTTAAGGTGTATAATGTTTTACTCGTGTTAAAATTACCAGTGAGAAAGGATGGGCACTAAAATACCTTTGCAAATCTGGACCTCAGTGCCTTTTAGCAATGCTGTTCAAAATGGATAGAAGGGGGTGGAAAAGACCACAACAAGAAGCAGAATCTCAGATGGTTTAAATGATCAGTGCTCAGCTACTATTAATTCACTTACACTGAAAGAAATTCTGATTCTTTGAACATGAACTGAGTCCTTCATTAAACAGAGTAATAAAGAGCCACTGAAGGGGAGTTAGAAAAACCCCCAACATATCTTGTTGACATGTAGCACATACTTCATCATAAAAAAACCAAGTCTTATAGTTTGGTTGCCCTCATGAACTGTTTCCAAAACAAATATATGTAATTATATATATGTATATATATACACTAAAAACTGTCATTTTTGAGAAGTATGACTCTGTATCTTGTTGTATTCTGTATAAGATGCTTACACTTTTGCAAATACTTCTCAAAGAAACATAAAAAGATTTTTTTTAATATCTAGAAAGCTTCAAATTGCTTCAAAAGCTGGCAAAACAGTAACCTATTACTTATCACTCAACTTACTTGACATCTTAGGAAAATGTTAGAAATTATATTGGATCAGGAAGCAGTCAATATGTCTGTGAAAATTAAAACCCCCATCAACATAACCATCACACAATCTGATTCCATTGTTTCCACTTTTCCATACAAAAATAACAGCCTCAATTCTACCACAAAATTGAAAGTATGTTTTCTGTTTTTTCAAATGTAATGAATTTAAATAACCATTTTCTTAGCTTGAGTTAACACCTAAAAACCCATTTCAGTGAGGCCCCTATGATTAAATTGTAAATGAGTGGTTGAACAATCCACAGCACTTGTCTGGGAAAGGGTGATTTTCAGTAATTACTTTTTTATTCCCTACAAGACCATATGTGTAGAACTCCTGGTCTAGAGGGAATGTAACATTCTGCAGACTTCACCAATTTTAAAATGAGCTAAGTTATAATAGATAATTCAGCAGGCATGCTGTAGAAGTGAGATTTGCACTGCAAATTATTTTGTGAATTGATTTTTTTTCATAACACTTTCATAAACAATGATGTGCTAATATCGAAGAAATCTTTCATCCACCGTCCCTTACAATAGCATTGCCCTGGTTTTATGAGAAAGTTGTAGATTTTCTCACAGAGATGATGGGGACTTCATTTAAAAGCTACTAAATTCAACAAGATTATTAACAGAGCTCACATTTAGGATTACACCAGTAACTGAATGTCCTGCACTGGGGTGGGGACATTATGATTTTGAGATATGTTTTGTGTATATACATATATATATGTATATATATACACATTTTTATATAAAATAATGTTAAACAACCATGTAAACAAGAAAGTTCTTAGAATATCTTTAGCATTTATTTTACAGTCATATATCCCAACGAGCTAGATCCATACATGTTTTGAAAAAGACTGAGTTCTTCACCTTTTTTGGATTAATTATCCCTTTAATGTGAGATGAAATTCCATCCTAACTTAACAAGGAATGTGAGTTAAAACTCAGCTCAAAAATTAAGTATATATCAAGCTGATAGACAGTTATAGATAACTCCCATAAGAATTACAGTTTTCCGACATAAGTAACTCTAAATTTTTGTTAATTAGTAAACCTGAGAACTGTCCTGACAAAAATATTACGGCTCATCTCTAACTTTTATGTTTTTGACTATCACTTCTGTTCAGCTGTTCCTCTATATCTAAAATATATATCAACTTTAAATAGGTGAGTGAAACTCACTCATAGTCATATAAAAGAAAAAGGAGTTGTTTATGTTCCTCTTGAAGTCTGCTCTAAGGGCAAGGAGATTTTTTCTCTTTGTGTTGCAGGCTCAGGCACAACAACCTTCTCAGCTTCACTAATTAATCTTGCCCCAGCTGCTGACTGCACAGGTGATGAGACTCTCCACTTGTCACCTAGGAAATACAGTTTCTGCAATAGAGAAAAGTTTCCATCTGTGAGAGACTTAAAACCTCTATTAAAAGGCTTAAAAAAGTTCTGGAGACCTTGCCTAATTGAAAAATATTGTAACTTTGCAGTTCTGAAGTATAAACTACTAAAACTTTTTTGGTTTGGGTTATGTTGTTGTTTATGTTGTTTTTGGGGTTTGTTTCTGGTTTTTTTTTCAAGTTCCCATTTCAAACCAAAGTAACAATAGCTGCTTGATAAATAATTTTTTTTCACACATGCCAGACAGTCATTTACCTGCAGCATTTGAGTTTTCAGCTTGCAAACAGTCCAGCTTCCTAGAAAAAGAAAACCACTTTCTTGTTAACTAATTAAAATGCTTGCATTACTAGATATTTGTTATTTTTCCCATAGCAACTAGAGGAAATGCTCTACTTGGAGTAACACTGTAAAAATTATTTGCTACTATTATGGTAAAAAGAGAGAATATGTGAGGATTCACACTCAGCCAGATGAGTTGATAATGAAGGTGAAATAAACCTTTGTGACATTTTGCCAGCATTGATAGGATGTTTTCATTTATCTTCCACCTACCCTGTTCATTGGGAATTGATTTCCAACAAACACTACTTGAGAAAGCAGTCTGAATTGCCCACAGGTAGAGCAAGCAGTATTGCTGGTGTTTATTACAGGCAGACCGTGAGGTCAGCATGTTTATTCCCTCAGCCACTCGCTTTGGTCAGAGACAGTAACACGGTCTGACTGAACCTCTGAAGACCTGTCAGTGACAGGGCTGCTGCTGGGTGCTGACAGCAGTTTATGACACTGACCATAGCTGCAACCCTCAAATGCATGCCTCCTCCTCCCTCTTCTAGCTGTCCCCCCTCCTACCTCCCATCACATTTCCCATGTTTGCTCCAAATTGCTGCCTCTTTGTTTCTACCACACAGGGACAGGGGGCTGATGGTTCTGTAATATCACTAGTGACTGCCTGATTCTGGCTTTTTGCTTCAGCACTGCTTGGCAATTTTTTTTTTTTTTTGCTAGCTGAACTCCTGCATGCTCAGTCAGAGCCATACCAGAAGGAAATGGGAGCAGTTATTCACAGTTAGATTTGGAAGTCTGGGAGTTTGAAAACAGCTTTTTTGAGGACAATTAGGATAATTTGAGGGTAATTGGGGAAGCTTAGTTGGAACCAGAGGAAGAAGTCCAAGATAGTCAAGAGCAGCTCTATGACTGATCTGAATGTGTCTACTGTATAGAAAAAGTGAAAATTGCTTGGATGTCTCTGAATACATCATGCTGCTGCCTATGCTAACAGGTTCAACAGGGTATGGGCTGTTCTTCTACCCTGAAAAAAAGGACAGAACACAGCTGTGCTCCTGCAGCTGAGCTCTTCATCCTTTCCTGCCACAGCCCCAAGGACAAGTTGACCTTGTATATTCAGCTGGCAGGGGGAAACGCCTGGGTCAGACTTGTGTCCTTGTCAATGACCAAAATTGTGCCAGGGCTCATGTCTATTGGATGCAGAATCAACAGTCACATATCAAGACCTGAGCCTATGTCCTGTCCATTTTTAGTATATTGATATGTGTGTAGTCAGTAATTCAACCATAGGGTCCTTGACACTGTGACATCGGGGTAAGAATTGGTAATTTCTTCGGATACTTAAGGTTGGATGAGTGTTAAATCTTTTTTGGTTTTATTCTGTTCCTGTGGCACAGGACAGACTCTATACCTGAACCTGGCAAATTAGCTCTCAGAAATAAGACCTTGTCATCACTCCTAACAGGTATAGAAAGTGTAATCTCAAGATTTCCTTCCATACTGTAATTTCTAAACTATTAACCATTCTTGTTGCCTTACTCTTTTAATTGGTGTAATTTCTTCTCAAGTTGCAGCACCAAAAATTGTCTGCAGCACTCTAGCTGAAGTCTTAAAAATTCTGAGTAGAGAAGAATTATTACCATGTTTTTTTATACTACATTCCTATTTATGCATTCAAGTAGATTTCTTGCCTTTCTCACAAGTATAACAATATTTATTCTTTTTAGCTTCCTGTTCAGACCCTTAGATTTTTTCCTGCAGAGCTGACACCCCACCAGTTAATCCCTGATCTGTTTTTTTGCCTGGCATGTTATTATATTCCAGGTGAGGGCTCTCCCTCTTGACCATGTTTAGTAGTGTAAGGTTTTTTCAAACCAAATTATAAAAATAATTTTGAATTCTATTTTTCTTTTTTTTTAAATCCAGAGAAGTTCTTAAAAATACACCCAAGAAGCGGTTATCAATGAACCATTGTTGAAATCAAGAGATACTGAGTGTGGAACTACATGAAAGGTTGAGTTTGTTAAATGTTTACCTTAGTTAATACAGATAATAAAAGACAGGTGATTGAAGCAACAATTTTGAGCTGATCCTACCCAAATATTCATACAGAACACATTTTCTTAATTGCTTTCAAGAACATCACATGCTATTCTCCTGTCCGTGAGCCCTCATATTCTGCTTGAAGTTGAAATTAGATCTGTTCAATATGGTTTATGCACTAATCCATGTTGTCTTTTATCCATTTCCCTATTCTTCTTTCCAGTGTTTCTAAATGGTCAGCTTGATTATTTATTCCAGAACTTTTGGGGGGCACTAAAATTAAACTTATTTATATGCATAATTCCCTGGCTTCTCCTTTGCTCAGGCTGTTTTCCTTGTGGGCAGAATGATACCAGATCAACAATTGTTTTCTATTCCAGAATAAGACTGATCAATTAGAAAGCTCATCAAGTATAAGAATTAACTCAAATTTAGTGAAAATCTAATGGGTGAATCATCTAACCCTGTTCAGTTGGGATTAGCTTTAAACACAGACAACAGTTGAAGTAAAAACAAAGAAGAAGGGTGGGTTTCTCTTTTCTTCAAAATGTTCCCAAAAATGAAACAGAAATCAAAACTGTCTCTTCCGCACGTGACCGACGTAGATGATTTACAGGAGAATGAGATTGTAAACCAAAATCCAGTTTCCTTTGGCAAAAACAATAATTTAAAATATCCTGAGAAATTAACTGAATTTCTGAACTCAAATTTAAAGTGATGAAATAACATGAAATAAACAATCTAAAGATGCAAAACCAGGAATTAAAAACTGGGGCAGATTTTCCAGCCACACAGGAGAATAGATTGAAGGCACGGGCACTTTAGAAGAACTGACAACACCACATCTGAAAAGTTACATAAAAACAAAAGCAAGCAGAACCTGTAGGAAGAGGTTCTCATCCTATTACTCTAGGAGGAGAATTAAATGTGCTACTTAGAAGATAACAATGTTCTTAATGAAAAGCACGAGTTTAAAGTTCTATGGAGGAAATAGCAATAAACCTGACAGAATAATACCCCATTGGCTTACAAAATGTGCCCAAAGGAACACTGACCAAGCTAACTGAAATTAAGGCAGCCATTAAACACTTTTTTTCAATCTTATGTATTATTCCCAGATAAACAGAGCTCATACCAGTGACATTACTTGCAAATTAAAGGTTTGGGGTTGTGTTGAAATGCTTTTTTTAAAAATTCTGCTGCTGATCCCTATTTATTTTGGATTCCAGGAAAGACAAATCTCCAAGGCTAGGTGGGTATCATATCCATTTAGTTAATGCAGTTAAAAGGTAATTTCTCTGTTTCTTTCTTTTAAAAATTAAAAGAAAAAATATAATACTTACTATTAAACCCACTTATTATGATATTTTCATATTTTATATAAAAATATATGACCTACTGATGAGAGTTATCTATATATAGTATAGTATATATAGATATACTATCTATATATAGTATATCTTGTAGTGATAGACAAATATCACAAAGGTAACATGTCTAGTTCTTCAAGAATTCCCTGGGACTAAATTCATTATGGAAGTATTTTTACTTTAAAAATCCTAGATTAAATAGAAAAGTATTGCCTGATACAAAAACAAGCTAGAACGGGAAAAGAACAATTCTAAATTAAAAATAAATCAGAACCATTCTATGTGAGCATGACCCTGACTGCAGTGGAGAAGTGGCATCATCTGTGGCTCAATCGTGCACCTAACCTTCTCTCTGTGACTGAGCTTGAGTCAGGCAGCTGCTTTCAGAAACCCTGTATATTCACCTGCTTGGCTAAGTGCTGAACCTGGAAGCAGCCTTCTCTTTTCACCTTGCAGAATTTTTTATCCCTTTACCATACAGCCAAGAGAAGTTGAAATGAAGAGAACAGGGGAGTAGGCATGATTAGTTCTTCAAGCTTCTTTTTTGCTTCTGACCAAAATCACTCCAGCCATTTCAAGGCTGAGATTCAGTGTTCAATAGTTTCTTTTTCACTCCCATTTAAGAGAGGAGGGGAAACAACCTGCCACGTATTTCACTGGTGGCATGTATGGCTTTGTAATACATTTCCACTAAGGGTCTCAAAGCATGAGAACAGAAGAGACATCTGTGGAAACTCCAAGGCTAAGGTTTCTGAAAGATGTGGAACCTCATTTCTGCAAGGATTTTTTGCTGTCATCTGTATTAATTTCAAGGAATAAGGACCTTGTAAAACCTAAGAAGGAGCAGAGAGAGTAGAAAGACGTAAGCAGGTAGCTATAAGTGTGCTGCTGCCACCGATACAGGCTGGAGCAGATTTGCTTGGTAAAACGCTGGAAGTGCACAGTGGTGCATGGGCAACATTAATCCCAGAACTAGCACCATGTATGAAAGTTCTCTCCTGGCAATATGGAGGATCTAGATTCATATTTTCAAGTTGTACCTCAGTGCAGATTGTGGGTTTCTGGTAAGACCTTAGAATACTCTGCCTTGATTTATCTGGATGATTTCACTTGGTGTTTTCCTCAGAGAATGCTCCTAAATCTGGTTGTTCCTCATCCAGGGGTATTGGGTCTGGCTGAGATTGAGACCGTTTCCCCTCAGCAGCCCGCACAATGCTGTGCTTTGCAGTGGCAGCTACACAGGTGATGGTGACACTCCAGTGTTTTGGCTATGCCAAGCAGCACTAGCACAGCACCAGCAATGTCTCTCCAATATTCCACCCCACCAAGGGGCTGGGCATGGGTGAGATCCTGGGAGGGGACACAACTAGGACAGCTGACCTGAACTGACCAAAGGGGTATTCTATACCCTATGACTTCTGCTTGGATATAAAAACTAAGGAAAGGAGGAGGAAAGGGGGGCATTCATTATTTAGAATGTTTGCTTTCCACTACGTGTATTGAAGACCTGTTTCCTGGGAAGTAGCCAGACTTGCTGATGGGAAGAAGAGAATAAAATCTTTGATATTTTTCCTTTGCTTGTATGTGTTCAGCCTTTCACTTTTGCTTTATTAAACTGCCTTATCTCAACCTACAATTTGTTCTCCATCTGATTTTCTCTCCCTGTCCAGCTGAGAAGGGGACTGATAGAGCAGCTTGTTGGGCACCTGGTGTCCAGAAAAGGCCAACCCACCACACCAAGATACAGTCCTTTTTCTCAAACATCCACAGCTGAGAATACACCTAAAATGCACCAGATAAAGATTTTGGCAGCTCTCATTTCTTGCTACCCCAAAACACCTTTCCTCCATCTCCAGGGCAAATACCAAACATGCAGCACAGATGAGAAAGACCATGTTCTCTTCTTGCTACACCCCATCACGGGAATCTGACTGTAACACCAAACCAGGAGGTAGAGATCGGTCTTGCTGAAGCTACCTGCTTCCTAGATCCTACTGATGTTCATTAAATGAGAAGGCTAATCTGCTCAGCAGATGTCTGAATACTATTTCCTTATAAACAGAACTGAACAGAGACAGATGATAAAAATAGTATCCTATGTAGGTTTTTGTAAGGAGAATTATTTATATATAAAATCATTATTTTTGCACTTTGTTGGAAGTGGATTTCCTGCTCTGACAATGAAATGTAAATGTACTTCTGTATATGCTTTATAGTTTAGAAATGTGTTAGCATAATATCTTTGGCTCACACACTTAAAATCTGTTTATAGATTGAATCGAGCTCCTATTTTATTAAGATATTTTGTTTTAAAAATCTGCAGCAAATATTCATGTTCTAAAGCATTAAATTTTAAAAAAAGACGGTTCCAGGTTAAAGAAGTGGTTTTTTAACCTATTTCAAAATCACACCCTTAACTGACTAAGAAGGCAGCATTTCAAACATGTATCACCAGATAGCCCAAGTATGATCACTGAAATTTTATGGGTGTAACTATAGTCAGAATTTTGTCTCTCATTTACTTGTATGCCACCCACGTGTTTTGCATTTCTTTTATCCTGGATAACAAGTATAGACTTCTGAGTTTCATATTCTTATTCGTTGATTTAGTCCAGAAGTTTTGTGCTTGCATTGCAAGACAATTTTCATCTTAATTTTCTTTCCACTAGAATGTCTAAAAAAGAAAATACTTCTGTTGTTCTAGATTCCATTAAGGGCTAAATTTATCCAAATGGTTAACCAAAACTGACTTTATGTTTCCATTCAAGATTTAAACATGCTTTTAGGGTTGTTTATATTTATGATCCGCTTGCTCTCTTAATTGTACATCTTAGACTTCTCCAGGTCGTAATGCTTGCTTCAATATTGAAATTAATAGAAAGGTTAGCAGAGTTTTATTAACTAGTGATTTTGTGGGGCAAAAAAACCCAACAAACCTCACTGTGTAAACAGTGTTGTAATGCCTACGGGTGGCAATTAATAAGGAGTTTAGCATTTTCTAAATCCTATTGGAACAATCATTGAGAGAAAATCAGGGGGACTTGATTATCTTCCAGTCAGTTTTTCCCACCGGCGTTAACTGCTGTTAAGTAGAAAATACACGGTTTGTTGCATTTTCATCTGATCACCTTTAAGGGTATGTTGCCTTCACATAGTGCACATCCCATTACAGGTTTTAAGCCAAATTAATTTTCTCCAGATTTGACAAGAATCCCACCCAAAGTACCACCAATAAACCCCCCCTCTCTGACACCCTTCTTCCTTTATTTCCTCAGGGGAATCCTCTTCCAGGTACTTGCCTCACCCACCTTTATGCAATGTTCTTTCAATTTCGTGTGGTTGCACTCATGTTCACTTCTTTCTCCTCCCAATTACCCAGCCCCTACAGGTATTAGCTACCAGTGTCTGGGGCTGGCAAGAAGATGAGCTGGGTGTAATCATGTTTGTTTTTGCAGCAAAGATGAAAAGAAGCTCATTTTTTTGGCCTTCAAATTAGTCTTTCTTTTCTTGTTCTTTCAAACCAGTTTTTTTCAAATAAAATAAGTTGCTGGCAGATTCCTTTACTTCCCATTTGGCTATTAGTTGCCTCGTACTTATTTTAGTAGATGAGTTTTGTTGTGTACTCTAAAACTGGGAAGATTCAGGCTCAACCAGATCTGGTGTGCAACTCTGTTCCATAAAAATCCTGTTGGGTATTTCCCTTCCCCAACATTTTTCCTCTCATCTGTTAGCAGGATAGAAGCTGGACTCCATCAGACCCTGTTGCTAGTGATGAATAGGAAACAATGATGGGAAGACAGGAAGAGAAATAATTCTCCACAGAGATCATAATAAAGAGTTTGACTGTCTTGAAAATCTGATTGACAGACAAGGCAGATGCCAAGCATATGTACCACAAATTCATGCTGGTAATCATCAGCCCGAATTTGCTGGGAGAAGGCTCCATATCGTGCACCAGATACAACTAGTACCCATCCCTGGACTCGCTGTAAGTCAAACAGTTCCAGATCATTTCTTGTGGGAAAACATAAATACTTGAAAACTCAAGACAAATAAATGAAATTTACTGGATGAAAGGGCACAAGAAATGTAATTTCACAGAAACAAGCACAGAAATTGTACAGAAACTGAATACAGTTTCCTTTTGCCCTGAAGTTTTAGCGTGAACTGGAATATAACAACCAATCTCTTCCCTCTTGTGTCCAGTGACAGGACTTGAGGAAATGACATGAAGCTGCGTGAGGGGAGGTTTAGGTTGGATATAAGGAAAAGGTTCTTCACCCAGAGGGTGGCTGGGCACTGGAACAGGCTCCCCAGGGAAGTGGTCACAGCACCAAGCCAGACAGAGCTCAGGAAGCGCTTGGATAACACACTTAGGAACGTGGTGTGACTCTTGGGCTGTCCCATGCAGGGCCAGGAGCTGGGCTCTATGATCCTTGTGGGTCCTTTCCAACTAAACATATTCTATGATTCTATGATTTTTTAACCTCTCTACATTTTTAGGCAGAGGTTGCAAGCAGCCATGGAGTCTGTTTTTCATCACAAATGCTTTTGCTAAGCGAACCTGGAGTTTTCACATGTTTATGATAGCACACAGATGATGTGATGTACTGCTATCTTGTTATAGCAGAAAAGCCTCTAAAGGACATATCCCTGTTGGAAATGAAGCTTTGCAATCTGGTTTTAAGATTCATCTAGGAGTGTAATGAAACACAGTGGTCATCACTTTTTTGGCCTTTTATAGCTGATTAAGATGGAACAAGCAAATGAATACCACATTTTTTGTGTGTTTTAAAAGTAATTAGTAATACTCTAAGTATAAATATCATCAGGGAATAGAGAAATCAGAGAAAAGGAAACATTAATTCTGTAGAGAAATGACTAATTTAATTCTCTTGGTACAGGACAAATAAATCAAAAATACTGGGGTATATGTTAGATTTGTACTATCCTGTAATTTCTGAATATTAAAATACTTGAATGTTCAAATGTCTGAAATTTTGTTTAGCTTTTATCAGGCTGCTATGTACTTGGAGCAAAGCTGCTGTGTCATCTCAAGTAAACAAACAATTTTCTAAAAATAAAGATATTTATTCCATTCTCTGAGTGTGTATGTGTGTATTAAAAAAAATCTTTTTCTCTTGTCAGATACTAAGGCTTTGAAATATGATATTAGAAGCACCAATATTAACTTCTCTCTTAATTCTCCTGTAAAAGGAGAGAAAGGCAAGTCTACTGTTCTCTTTTCAAATTTCTGATTTTTAATGATGTATTGGATCAGCTTCTGTTTTACTAAAACTTTTATTTTATCATACAAGAGGTTGTAGCAACTCCTTTTAGTTCAGTACGGTACCTACAGAAATACGAGGTTTGCAAGGGAGGATTAGAGTCTGAAGTATTCAGCACTGAGATACTCAAAATTTTGGCCCCTGTCTGCTCAGGGGAATTTTTAACCTCAGGTTTGACATCCCATCTGTTTCTTGGATGGCCATGTGGGATTGTAGAAGCACATACACAGAAGCCAACAAGCTGGCTGCAGAATCAGGTGGTGCTAGTCCATGGGGAATTGGAGAAGAACAGAGACTCATGGATTTTTCCTCCAAAATGTACTATGTTTCTCATGTTAGACTGGATAGAAATATACCTCTCTTACAATCATTAACTCCTTCTTGGACTGAAGTGTCTGAGCCAATCTTAATTATTTTTTATCCCAGAAAAAGAAGATAGAATAGTGGCCATTGACCTCCTTTCCTCAAGCACAAGTTTAACGATTCATTAAGTAGACAGATTGAGAATGTTTCAAAAATAAATTTACCTTCATTTTAACCTGGGATACTTACATACACATCCCTTCTTCAGTGCACACAGAAATATATTAACAAAAAGTAGAAACAGGAGAGATGAAATCTAACCATACCACAATTTCTCAGCAAGGGAAACTTCCTGAGGTAAGAGTGAGATTTTTAAAAATGCCCTGCACTGACTTGGAAAAAACCCAATAAATATCACCTCAAGCAACACAAAAAGATTAGAGTCATTGACTTTTCTGAAAATCCCCTGTCTTCAGCAAATTTCAGAGCCCTGGTTTTGCTAACACTCTTCATTTCTGTGCTAACAATCATACCTGGAAGATAAATAAAAATGCCTTCGTTTTTGTTATGCAATGTATACATATTTAAATATGATCTTTCTTCCAGTCCTCATGTAGCTGGAAGTCTGACTCAGGAAGTTCTCATCACATTGAACATTAAAAATTATTACTTTCCCAATGACCATTAATGTGAGAATATATATCATTAATTATGAAAATACATCTGCCTTCTGGGTCCTGATCTGTTTTGCTTATTAGTGTTGCCACAAAGGGATGAAAGTAAAGATTCTCACAGGAACATAGTGGACCAGGTTTTGGAATTATAGAGTAGAAAATCCAATAAAAATCAAAGAAGCTGACAATACCGGGAATATAAATTAGAGAGATTAATTCAGTTATGAGCCTGCAGGTCACTATGGATCTTCTTCCAGTAAAGTAAATAAAGAGTATTTACTGTTGTTTTTATAGTTGAGAGGGAGATCAGCAATCTCTGAGAGGTTAAGAGGTAAAGATTATCATGATAAGTGGCTAGAAATTCCTATATTTCCTGCATTCAAGTCTTTTAGCCTCTTGTTCATGGGATGAGAGGGTGAAAAATAAATCAATGCATGTTTCATTATCATATTGAAGTCAGCAAATAAGTTCTTCCCAAAAATGGATTGATAAACCCTGGGAAAGCAACCTGTGGGACAGAAGACATGCTGCCTCCAACAGCTCAGTGAAACATCGTGGGATTCAGTACAAATAAGATGGCTAAATCTAATCCACAGAGCCAGATGGAGCCAGTTCAGGCTGCACGAAGGATAAATCTAAGAAAATGCACTGACTGTCATAGGTGAAACCATTCCATTTTTAAAAGCAACATATGAGAACAAAAAAAAGACATCACATAGAAGGGGGCTGAGAATTTTTCCATGGTCTTATGGAGTGGACAGTTCCCAACTGTTTATACTGGGGTAGGACCTTCTCCATTGCCCCTTGGGTATAGAAGTTACTTCAGCTACCTTCATAAGTACTAATACTTTTAAAAATATTACACTCTATATATTATATTCTACAATTAAGTATTTTAATTTTATTTAGTTTTTTTTCAGCTGCTGGAAAATCTCCTCAGTTCTGAAAGAGAGGCCAATTTTAACACATTATTTTCCTGAGCTTAGGCAATTCTGGAAAAGATTTTAAGGCCATTCAGGATAAGAAGGAAACTCCTTTCTTCTAGGGTTGTGTAGAAACCAAGACTACCTAACAAACCTAACAAATGTCCCATCAGATTACTTGAGTCCCCATCTGCAGGAGCATTTTTGCCACCAACAGTTCTTTGACAGGTTTGTACCAGTATCAAACTTTTATTACATAAAAAGGGGATTGAAAATAATTCTTTATCGTGCCTCCAAATCCCAAGCATTTCCAACCAATCTCACAAGATCAGCTTAGAAAAATGAGCAGTCAGTGTTTTTGAGTGATCAAGTTCACAATTTTTTTAATTCTTGTGTTGGCAATGTTGCATTCTAGCAGACAAATGGGTTTATACACATTTCTCCTCTCACGTATGCATGACAATACACTCAGGAGCTCCACTGTAGCGAAGTGAGGGTTTTATTCCTGATAGTCCTGCAGTCAGCTTAACTTGAAATGTGAAAACTCTCCAACTTGAATTCACGGTTTATTTCCTTTATATTTTGTGGCCTTGGATTTTATTCAGTCCCTGGCTGAATTAGTTCGTTTTATAAAATAAAGAACTCCTGGTTAATTGTTTAAATAAGTGAAGGGCCACTTAAGCACACAGAATGCATGGAAGTAATTTTTTCCCAAATCTCCCCAAAGAAGATGACTCAGAAGATAAGCAAGTGCTACAAGCCTGCCTATGGGAAGGTGGTTAGCTGAGGCTTTTGTATTAACAGCATTAACTTCTGCACTGGACCAATGAAAGAGTCCAAGCTGGAGGACTGGGATGTTTTATGAGATGCCCATCCACCTGTTCTGTCATGTTCCTGACGAGATTAGTACTGGGTATTACTGCTCTAAAAATCTAATAATACCACCAAGGCAATTAATGAATCAGATTCTTAAATTACTTTTTTTAAAATGGCAAATTGCCTTTTCAGGCAGATGAAAATTATTACTTCTCTTTTTCATTAAAAAGCTGCTCAGGTGAGCTGTGCTGCAGCTGCTCTGTGCTTCATTTTTTTCTGGAGGACTGCAAAGACCAGAAGATAAGCAGGAGGTATAGTGAGGAGAGACCTAACAGCAAAAGGGAAAACTTAATTATAAGAGCTTGATCCTGAAGCCAAAGAAATAAATTGTCTGTAGCATCTTGACCTGTCAATCTACTTCCAGTGCCAAAGCTGTGCAGTGTAGGTATGTCATACACATGAAATTTGACATTTCTTATATAAAAACCTTCAGTGTCTTATCTGTACATACGGCTCTTGCTGGTCTTTCATAGCATTGCAGTGCAGGCTTTTGATTGATATTTTTAAAAGCTTTGTTTTGAAATTTTAAGAGACCTTCAAATTGAAGCTCGGTGAAATGAACTGAGTTACTGCTCTAATTCCCTGTAATGGCCAGATGACAGTTGAATATCCACTTGATGATATCACAGAATAGAACTAATTTTGTTCCTCTGTGCAATTTATTTGGTTTTCAAAGTCATTAGAAAATGTCAGATAATAAAAGATATATTCTCTATTGTAGATGCAATCATATTTTTGGCTTTAATACAAGCCTGTTTGAAAACAGCAGTTTCCACAGGAACGGTTTTTCCAAATAAATTTTACATAGGAAAGTATGTCATAAATAATTGGTTCTGTCCTGAGGGAACTGTTAAACATCCAAAGAAAATGCAAGGGTAGAGAAAAGAAAAAGCTATGAGAAATGCAAGTAATGATGGTAAATTGGGAAAAGTACATATTTTTTCTGTCTGGAATTCCCTTGAAAGTTAAAAAATAGGAATATCCCTTGGTTTTGGAACATTGCTGATATAGAGTAGTAGTTCATATATTACCTTTTGGGATCTTAGTTGCATTCAAGTCGTACTCAATGAAAATCTCCTTAAGTTATACTGCAGGTATACCTTGGGTTCAGCTTACCCATTTATATTGCACACTGCCTCTTTAACTAAGAAGAATATACACATGCTTCCAGTACATTTTTAGAATGTAAATTTTAAAATATGTAAATCTCATGTAACATCTTAGAAAGGATAAACATTGCATTATAGCATCTTCTCAGATTACAATATCTCAAGAAACAAACGCACTTGCATCCAATAAATGGCTATTCTCCCTGGAGAACACAATATAACAGACATTTTCACAGACTAAGACTTTTCTAGGGAGGAAAATACAAGTTTGTTCTTTTTCAGCCAGGGAGAGATCAGTGGACAATTACGAAAGGCAGAGAAACACAGGTGTTTGGTAATGCCTGTGATATAGCAGGGGCCTCCCACCTCAGCAAGCAGGTGTTAGCTGCTGCTCATGGGTAGGGATGAAAAGAAAGAGCCTCAGGCACCTGTTTCAAGTGATTCTTCAGGAGTTGTGACTTCAGTTACTTAAATTTACTTCTATGAATGAAGATAGTTGAAATTTCTTCTTTTCAGTAAGAGGCTTGATAAGTCTCACCCTGAGTCATGGTTTGCAAACTGTGAGAAGACTCTGGGCCTATGTTATTGTTTGCTTTGAATTATATTTTAGTTGTCGTTAGCTTTTGACAGTTAATTATAAGCTTGGTCTGGAAGCCTCAGCAGCGATGGCCAAGGCAAAGAGCTGCCAGCTTGACTAAAGGCTCTGGATAGGCTCCAGATCCAGGTAACTTCTGTGGCCACATGATTTAATTTCCTGGGCTTTTGTCCTCTGCCGTGACTTCAGAGTGGACAGTTCAAGGGTATCTCTTTGGAAAGACGTGTATCTTGCAGAAATTCCTGTCTGGAAAAAAGAGCATCTCCATTAAATGCTAAAAGCTGAGTTTTCATTTCTCAGTGATGAGCTAAATTAGATAGCAAATAATTGAGAAGAAGATTATACTGGAACAAAAACATAGTATTTACCACAATATCCTTCAGGGTCTGTTGACAGGGAAATGACTTATAAAGTGCTACCACTTAAATATTGGGCCAGCTGGCTATGCTGCCTGGCTAGGTAAGAGAAATTGTCAGCTCAGTCAAAATATACGGCTAGAGTGTAAAGAGTCTGAAGTGATCTCTTACATCTTCCTGAAATTTTTTTCTTGCGTCAGTGAGTAATGACATATGAAAATGGTGTAAATTGTTTAAGGTCTCCTCTACTTATGCAACCCAGGCCTCCAATTATATTCTTTTTCATTTGGAAACTCAACACATTTGGTTAGACAAAGCTCTAAAAGAGCTATATCCAGTATAAAGCTGAATTGTGCTATCCAGTAAAGAACTCATCTCCAAGCTTCTCTTTCAGTACCCTTCTGCGCTGGACTTGTACAAGTCCAGACTGACTTCATTTGACTTGCAGTGATTTACACTACCCAAGAATTGGTTTTGCATCTGCCCATAATTGTCAACACCTTTTGGTAGAAAAATATCCAGACAAATTCCAGCGCAGACTGGAGAAACAGGATACAGGATGTGTGATGGTGGTGTCGGACCCTTGATGGAGTATGTAACACAATCAATGATTGTTGAAGTCAGAATGGAATTTGCATCAGTTAAAACACACCTTTAATATCTTGCAACCTCATCCCTGTACACTTCACTGTGACATAAAAAAAATGTAGGGTTTGTTTTCTTTTTAATGCAAACATTGAAATGCTTGCAAGCCCACATGCACAGACAAACACAATAAAAACTTAATTAAATACCATGAGTGGTTTTATTTGTACCAGGGACACACAACACTGTCTCCAGAGAACAACACTGGAATGCACATAAGAGTCCATGCATGGTTATCTAGAACTGCGTTATGGTTCTTTCTCATACATATTTAATTTCAGAGAAAAGGATTAGATTTGAGGGAGTAGTATCTGCTTCTGGGTGTGCCATCATCGTGGTAGTCCTCCTCAAGATGTGTGCATTATGTAGGACTTTCATAGGTAGAGATAAGACACATTGTCTAGACAAAATAAGGCAGAAAGATGGTGCTTACAGCTATAGGTGTCCACACTTTAGCACTGTAGAATCAGATTCACCTGTAGAATCATGCTGGCCTGTGAAAGCAAGGAGATCTCTTGGTACCAGGCAATCATAATGAACAGAAGAAGCAGCTCTATCACCTGTAATCTGATATAAATGCAGCACAAACTCTTATGTAGGTTGTATTATAATCTTTCCAGATGATGGGCTGGGAAATTGCTATCTCATAAGCAATTCTGGAGAAAGCGTAACTGAGATGGAATTTAAAGCAGACAATTTGGTTCTGTCCCAAAACACAGAATTGCTGATAGGAAACAATAACAGTTGATAAAAAATGCTACTTGAATGAGAACAATAACATTTCCTCTGCAGGAAATTATTTTAGGAGTGGAAAATACCTAAGTAGTAAATGACAAAACCCAAAAGTGCGTAAAAATGTTGTTTCTGACAGGGAAACATTCCATAATCAAGACAGACAGCATTCTCGTAGTCACTAATGAACCAGTGTGTTGTGTGCACACCTAATGAAGGTGCAGAGCTGAATTTGCTCTTTTTGAAACCAAACTTATAAAAAAAGCTGTGCAGCCTTTGTTTCTATTTGCCCTTTCCTTGATTTCCTTCTTCAAAATCTTTCTTTTTTCTTTGGAGTCACAACACTTTCACACCCAGAATGGATCCTGCTACTCCCAAATATGATAAATTTATTCTGTCACTTAAACAATAACTGCAACATTCAGAAAAAGCAAGATATCCTGCTTTTCCCATTTAACTGCTTCCATCCCTAAAACCTCTTAAAACCCATGAGTCACACTCTTTTCCTCCCCCAGAAATATGGTGATTAAATAATAATAGTCATGCTTTAATGTTTTCTTTTTATTTGCCTTATGGTTCCTTACCTTGGACTCACTTCACAAAAGAAGCCTTTTTTCTCCATAACCACAAAAGTTAAAAACTTTAGTTAAAATTTGAAAGTAGATCTACCATAAGATCCTGATTCCAGGAGCTGTGACTGTGAGAACTATTTTGAAGGTGTGAAATTACAATAAAACCACCAGAGTGAGCAACACTGCAATTCCTCCATGAGGATGCTTTGGTTTTATGGTTAGTTTCCTCACTGTAGGGCTCAGAGTGTGGAACAGGGAATGGCAGAGAAGTGTTTCCTCTACTCATGGCTGGGAAACAGTGAAAGGTGCCAGGTAGATCTTTTCCTTGCCCTCTCATTCCCGCACTCATGTATGACAAGGGTTGCTCTCAGAGTACCTCTTGCCCAAAGGTGGTGAAGGTGAGGAACGCGAGGAGATGGAAGGGCAGCGACACTTTAAAATGTGAGGGGAAAGGAATCTCAAGTTTCTTATCCCTGGAAGAAGGAGGCAAGAGGAGAGGGGCAATTGAGGGTGGATTCCCTGCATCTTGGCCACCCCAGGGAGCAGCCAAGGTCCCACAGCAGCCTTGTGTTTCAGAGTTACACAGCAGCCCTCAGACATGGTGTAGTACCAGCTGGAGAAGAGCCTCTTCTGCTGGAAGCTCATGTGGTCCAACAGGGTCTTTCAGTAAGAATGGTATTTTAAATGTTTATTTTAAATGGTATTTTTATGTCTAAAAAAAGGACACTGGAAGATTCTTTCTTTTTCTTCTCTCGAAAGAATGAGAAATCCAATTCATTTTCCATGGCATAATTGCTAAAAATGAAGATTATCCATAAAACCATATGACCTAACCTTTGTTTGCATTTTTTAAACAAAGAAGCAAGACTGAGAGCATGCATTTTCATAATTTCTGGATTTTCTTTTCTTTAACTCAATTGACCAGTACTAATGTTGTGTTATAGAGGTGGGTTTATTGTGTAAGAGGTGAAAAATATAGAGCCACTTGCCACTTCGCTTCCCCCACTTCTCCTATTTTCAGCAGGACCAAGTTTTCTCACCACCTTATTTGCATTGAATGGTAAAGTTGAGCTTCTTCTCAGTGAGACAGGACAGGCTGCATGTTCTCCATAGCTACTGAAATTCTTTCGGCTGGAAACTTCAATTATACACTGTAACTTCAGCAACTATTCAGAAATATTCACTAGTTTAATTTTGCCTGCCAAATGTCCAGATGTCTATATTTAAACACCATTTCTGATAGTATTTTATTTCCATAATATTATAATTAAGCACAATCCTGAATTCCTGTTTATCACTGTAGTATGCTTAAGAAAAAGTAAAAATAGAGTACATGTTTTTGATGGTACTGTAACTTTGTAGTGACACTACAGGGAATAAAACAACTACAGAATGATATAAAACCAGAAACTGAAAAAAATTAATCTGGCATCCTAATCTCTGTCTAGATTGGAGACCAGTGAATTTGAGAATGAAGAATAAATTAATCTAAAGCAGTAGTTTCCAAACATTGTAATTTTTTGTGAATTTGTGGAAGTTTTTGCCCTTCCAGAATGGGAAGTGGAATGTGTGAGAAGAAAAAGATGAGAAGATATCTTCTGTTTGGACTTCTTCTAAAGGAATAATTTATATTTGTTTTTATTGCAAAATAGTATTTAATTTTAAAGTCAAGTGTTTTAATATAATGCTTTCAGGACTTACGTGATCATGAAACAGTTGGTGATTCTGGTTAAGGGCTTCCATTTTTATATGAGTTTTTCCAAATTATTTTTTTGACGTAAAACAATATGGAGTTGGGTGGGGATTTGAACAAGTCAAAAAAGCCTGTTGCTTTCTCACATCTAGAAAAATGTCAACAAAAGTGTTTCCGATAATCTTTTTGATATCACATTTCTCTGTAAATTTGTTTACGCACTGTTCTAGGGGTTAAAGACATGAGGGTAGGCTATTTGCTCAAGGGCCTGTGATCTGGTCCCAGCTGGATGGAAAGCAGGGTGGGGCTGGTTTTGCCCCACACCTGCCCCCCCAGTATAAGGTGTACCTTTTGCCAGACTTCTATAAAAATCCAGAGATTCATTCCTTCCCAGATCCACTTCTAATACTGTTCCATCTTCAGTAATTTTTAAAGCGTCAAAATGAAGTAACAATATAGTGAATTTCCCAATTAAAAAAATAATTACTTGATGTAAGATCATACAGTAAAGGAAATCACAGCTACATTTTATTTGCATCTATTCTCTGGGGACTGGAGACAGCTGCAGGATCTCAAACGGTTTTGACTTTCAAGGAATTGACAACCGCCCCTGATGTACTAAAAAGCAGGGGAGCAGGTGGCAACACAATCACCATGAATGGTTTTATAAGGCGTGCTTGTGTGACTGGTTCACGATCCTAATTCTCTAGGTCAGCATCAAGGAGGAAAAGTGGCTTCTCTCCATCGCTGCCAGGCTGTCATCATGTTATAGCCTAAGTAGTGGAAGGAGGTCAAGAGCTAATAAATCTTGTGAGCAGACTCACCACTTTCAGATTGCAGTCCCTTTAGAGATCCCTGCTGTCTTTTTCCCTTTTCTTATTTTACCCCAGTGAACCTTCACATCCTCAGAAGCATTTAGCTTTTCCTGGCCTCTGACAAATCAAAAATACTGGGCTTTGGATAGGGAGCTTCTATTGCAGCCAGTTAGTCTTTCAAAGAACCAGAGCAAATATGTTGCCAGATTTTGATTTTTCATATGAGCTCTGAGATAAAGGTTCAGATTAAAGACAGAACTGTGCAATTACATGAACTTTCTGAAGGGCATTTTTTGAAGCTTTGATTAAATTATTGAAATGTTACTACATTAAGAAAAATATGTCATTTAGCTGTCTTTGTGCTTTAGAGCTAGTTGTAAAAGAGCTGTACTACAGACTCTGTTATTGTATTGATGGATACTTTCATTGTGTCAGATTCCCCAGCAACTCTGCTGAGACTCAGCAGAAAAGCAGCCTGTGACCATCACTTTCTCCATTTTTCTCTTGTGCAAAAATAATGATGAGGCAAATGCAAATGAGAGGTTGCAAGGGGGATAATTAGGACAAAAGTATTTGAGAAAATATGAATCCTGAGTTGTTTATGTCTTGAGGTATTTCCTAGTAATGCTTTATCTTTAACAGTTGCTTAGGTTTCATGGTCTCTTGCTTGAGTGTTGCAATTTCACTCTGTTATTTGTACTACAGAGGCAGTGTGTCTGCTGCTTAAGTAGGATTGTCATTGCCTAGGACAAGGATTAGCTAAGCTCTCTAGAGAAGGCAAGACTGACTTCAGATGTTTCTAACCAGCCTGACTGTTTCAGGCCCCGTGTTCATCTCAGCCCCATTTCTTTCGGCATTCCCAGGCTGCAGCAACGCTGTAGCTCTTCCCTGACTCCATAAGTCTGTGCATGTGTGTTGCTTGCATAAGTGCCTATTTAAATCTCAAGTCAGATCTATCAGAATATACCTGGTGTACCTCTGGATTCATGAGCACAAGCCCAGTTAAAGAGTTGAATGCACAAATGATCTCCTTACTTGCATTCCGTGTCGTAGGCATAGGTGGATGGCAGATAACACTGCAATATCTGAGTATGAGACTCTCTGAAGCTATCCTAGTGCTCTTGGGTAGTCTGTGATTTTGTTCTTTGGAGCTACATGTGACCAAATACTTAAAATCCTTTAAAAATGTGTCCATTAAATGACAATTGACAGCAGAGGCAATTGAAATCATCCTCAGTACCCTTCTATTCTGCTGCATGCTTTTATAAAGTGCTCCCATGGCATGGTTCAGACCCTGGAGGGATGTGATGGATATCACAAGTAGCTCATTGTGAACAACAGTTCAGGTAGAGTTGAGAGCTCTGAATCCATTGCCTTTCAGGGTCACTGAGCTGCAGGTTGTATGGAAAACACCTTGTTCATTGAACCTCTGGAATTATAACAGGAATGAACAGAGGTGGAAAAGTTACACACAAAGCAAACAGATAGAGTGTCTAATTACTGAACCTCTTGCTCAACAGGAGAAAAAACAAGCATCAAAGACACACTCTGGAAGTTCTTTTACTAGTAAAAGCATATGTTTCTTTGAATCACTGCTGGCTGAGGCAGGATTAGAAAACCTGTACATAGAAAGAAGAATAAAAAGTTATAAACAAAAAAAGAAGAGTCTGTATAGTCTGTATTTCCTTTGATTTACTTGCTTTATTGTCCATAGAGGACACTGCACAGTCTGCAGAACCATCAGTCCTATTTCCTAATTCCCACCCCCTGCGACAGGGTAAGAAAGAGTCAGTCAAACCTGAGCAGGGGAAAATGATAACCAGAACACCTCTTTAGCCATGAGCAGGGCATGGTTTAACCACCAAGGAACACTGGTGCCTTGATAAGGGGTATCATTCTCTGCACTGTCACCAGCTGAGTGCATTTACTGGGCTGAGACAGTGCTCAACACATGCCATCGATACTGTTCAGGGCTCCAGCAGCTGTCGCTCTGCATTTTTCTGCCAGAACCATAGGACCAAGAAGGTAGATGACAATCTCCGCTCTTGTGTTGGCAGAGGAGGTCTCATCTTTTTAATTGATTAAGTTTTAGCTCACCTTGCTTAATTTTAGGCAGCTAAATAACATGCCTAACAGTCCCCATATAATTGAAGTCTCTGGGTCACCATTTGGGGTGCCTCAAAACTGAATGACCTCTGGTAATATCTATCCTGCTCTACCGATGATAGAAGAAGAGTAGTGTAAATATGGTCTCAATGTAAAAACTTTATTTTAGATCCCTTATGGCAGAATTCCTACTCTGTTCTACTTCAGGACACTGCCGTGTCAAAAGTTTCTCTGATATCCTACTCCTGCTCTTACTTTCTTAATCTCAAAAGAGCATTTCCTCTGTCTGAAGTCCTGTATTCTCAAAGATAATAGAAAAGTTGCAATAGCATTTTGAGGTTAAGAAAGATGTACTCTCCATCTAAAGTCAAAAGGATCTTTGATCATAATTACTATTACGTCCATTTGGGAAATCTCTGCCGCAGCTATATTTTGACACACCACACAAGTAAGGTTACAGCTTGTGCTTGTGTCTGTCCCAGGAACCCAAGTCATCTGTAACACAGTAGAGCATCTCAGCTTAGTTAAAGCAACCTCATCTCATGGGCCAGATGGCTGAAGGAATGACACAGACAATCTTTTGCAAGTACTTTTTCTACAACATTATGTACAACACACAAAAAAAAATATCTTTAATCCCCTCTTTTTATTTTTATTTTCATATGACATATTTTCACTTGGAAAGCATTAAAACATTCCCATTGCAATATTCTGAGAGCAATGCAATTATTTGTACCTATGCCTCTGAACAGGGAAGAAAATACTTATTTCATAAGAGAGTGTAAATATATATTGTGAGCAAGGTAAAATTCTATCAGTATATTTTAGGGGGAATTCAATACTAATCCCATCTGGACTTGATGTTTTACTGAAATGAGATCATCAGTTACTGTCTGTGTTTCCTCATGAGGTAATTTTTTATTTAAATTGTTTCTGATTTCTCCTCAGAGTTTCAACAAATGTAATTTTCATAAAAAGGACTTTCACTGCTTTCAGCTTTTTTCCTCAGTATATAATTTCTAATAGAATTTTCAAGGCATTCTCTAGTCTCTATTGATGATTCTCTATTTTTATCTCTCTCTGATGTGGAGGCATGCATAATACGGCACCTCGAACCTTTACTTTGTTAAGTTGTGATTAAATGTAGTATTAGCCACCTAGATTGTAACAGATTCAGGGAGTCTTTTTAGATACTTCTATATTTCTGTGCATATATCTCTGCCTAAATTCTTCCTTCACTTCTCTGCCAAGGAAAACAAATTACTGCTTTGTTTTCCAAGCCTAGAAGTAAAGGATGGCTCTATCAGTTATCATCACCAAACTCCTTAAAGCTTACTTAAAAAGTTGAACATCCCCTTGGAGTCACTTTCTCTGATACCTAAGGCTGGATAGTGTCCACAAGCCCTGTGGTGCCTTCCAAAGAGGAAAGATCTCTGTGCTGGAGGAAGAATAATCATCATCATCACCATCATCACAAAATTGGTTTTCTAATGAGAAAAAGTGATTGAAATGCAGGAATTTCTCTGCTGAAAGCCACATAGAGGAAGACGTAGAACAAGTAAAGTTAACGTTATTTTTCTGTCAGCATAAAAATATTGCTTCAACAGCAAATTTTGTCACAGCAGGAGAAGAAGAAAGCCATGGGTGAATGCAAGAAACTGCCTTCCAGCAGCTTTTGTTCCAGTAAAGGCCAGAATTCAGGGCTGTTAAAGGCATATTTGTCATGCACTTTGTTACACAGCATGAAAACACTATCCTAACATACTGCAGCATAACTGAATAAACTTTCACTGGAGATGACACTGGAATGATAGGAACTATGGACAAGTGATAGAATTATATGAATAAAAAAAACCTGCTGGTATCATCTGTAAACTTCCCACCTGATAGAGAAGGAAGAAGACAAGCACAAAAAAAAAATGGATGTAGTTGAAATAAAAGCAACATAGACTAGTGACCTATTTATGATCAAATGGACTCTGGCATACATTGAAACACATCTTTTAGTTATAATGAAAGTCACTTCATGAAGCTTCACCTCTCTGATTCGCAGTGGGATAGGCATTGATCTTAACAATTTTCTTTGATGCCAGCTGGAATCAGGGCTGCAACATACTCTCATGACATGCCCTCTACAATTCCCAAAATTTTATGCCCTTTCCACACTTTTTATGTACTCAAAAACTACCTTTCACACCTTGGTATTGCAGTTGCTCTTCTGATCCACTTCTCCTGATCTGCATATATAGCAAAACTCAGGAATAGAAAGTACACCAAACAGCTCTTAGCCTATGAGGAAAACAGAACCACAAATTACGATCTCTGAAATTGCTAGGCAGACACCAATGTCACTTTTTTGACCATCTCTGTTTTTCTAGACTTGACAGCTCTGGAATTCTAGGAGGCAAACACTTGGTAAATAAACAGTATATAAATTGATTCTCGCCTACTCCTGTCTGTCCATCACTCATTCCCACAACTACCAAATTACTAATCTGTTCTCTACACCCTGGCTTGCCTCATGAGTTCTCCAACAGGCACCCTGGGTGTAGACTTTTATTCACTGTTACCTGAATAAACTAAAGACATTTACTGTCCTCTTTGAAGCTTGAAAGAGATAGTTGTGGGACATATACAATAAAACATAACTTGCAGCCACACTACGTGAGGATGAATATTTACCTCCCTGGAGGTACTGCAGAGGACCCTCAGACTTGCGATGTTACTGCCAGGAGAGCCCCAGGTCTCAAAAGTCAATTTTATCACAACTAAAGCATTCCTCAGCAGGAGTATGAAGGTGCTTGGAGGAGATGATGGAGAAAGTAGATGGATATAAATCTGGTGGAACAATAAAGTGGAGCAATGTTTGGCATCTGGCACCAAGGGCTGGCCTGGATAGAGTGCTGGAGTGGGTAGCCAAACACGGAGCACTCTGACATGTGAGCAGAGTTGGATCTGGGCAGATCACAAGGACTTCCAGGAAAGGCCTTGCAGGTATAACAAGACCATTCAGAGCATTGTTGTGTTGAACCAGTACAACTCTGTACATGTTTTCTAATGAGGTCAAATAATCTCAAAATCAGCACAATGCACCAGGTCTTAGGACTTTGTTTCAGACCTGCTCAACTCTATCAAATGGTAATGGAGATAGCTGTTATTAAACACGATGGCTACTGGAATAATGCTGCCTTTATATCCTCTTTCCACTCTGAAATGTTTGGAAAGTTCCACTCAGCAGGTTGCAGGAGAGGTTAGGACATGAGGAATGAAGTGAGCAATAGGGACTGAGCCCCTAAGAGCCACTGGTGTATCTAAGAGGAGATGTTTTCTGGTTGGAGATCTTCTGCACATCCTGCTTTTGTTTTCTAATTTCAGTATTAGGTAACATTTGGATTTAAATGTAACCAATATCGAAATTGATTTTTTAGTGACAAATTGAATTACAGTGCAACAAATCTCTGTCACTGAAACTGTCTTGCTCTATTCTTATTCTATTCTTGTTTTGTCAACCAATCCAATGTTTTGTTTGTGAAGTACACAGGCAAAGATTTATAAACACAATAAGCACATTTAAATAGTCACAGATGTTGGAAAACATTGAAATCAGTGCCTGTGCTTGCTCAGCAAACCAAATATGTTTAAATACCCACAGATGTCAGTGTGTTGCAATGAGTCCTCATGCCATATCAGCAAATAAAACTAAAACAGTTGCCTTGCAATGGATCTTTCTATATAATTAGTGCCTCTGTCAGGCTTTCAATAACTCTGCTCAAGTAGGAAAGCCACCACACACAAGCTCCTCTGTCAATCCAGTACTGGCTTTTGTCTTAGCTCATCCATTATGACTGGTATCCTTCTCAGATATGTTTGGACCAAAATGGATATTGACTTATTAAGGAAGGTTTCTAAATTAACTCCACACATTCTTCTAATGATAATTGTCATTACTGTTTTATGTTATTCATTTAGTGAATTTATTCAATTTGCCAGTAGAGTGACATACCTCAGGGGCTTGAGGAGTGCCTAATTATTAGTAATGCCCAATTAGTTAATTCAGATGTGTTTTTAGCAAGCTAAAATTAAGCTGACAGGAAAATACACAGATTTACACAAAATGGGAGACATACTTTGGGTTTATGGATGTCAAGACAGTTGTGAGAGCACATACTCAGCATATACAAAGGAGGAAATTCAACGTCTTTTAGTACATGGATGTCTGAATAGAGCCATCAATAAATCATGAGTCAATTTATAGTGTATGGGGACAGGGAGGGCAAAGAGACAAGAAGAGCACTAGATGTTAATTGGAAGTTAAATTAATCACGTCTTTTATCCCTGGAGGTATTTAAAAGACGTGCAGACATGGCCCTTAGGGACATGGTTTAGTGGTGGGCTTGGCAGTTCTGGGTTACCAGCTGGACTGGATAATTTTAAAAGTCTTTTTCAACCTAAATTATTCTGCTTTTATGAAACGTGCATGGGCATGTGGTTTAGGTGTTCTGTAATATAAATAAAATAAATAAATTGTAAGATTGATATCTTATTCCTTAATTTCAAAATACTAAAAAGTGTTTTCCATCTGAGGATTATCAACATCTTGAATGAACAAATCAAAGCAATATATTCCACTACCAAGTAGAGCTTCAGTGGTTTCCTAATGAATATGTAATACCTACATTAACATTTTTATTAGGCATAAGTCATCATTTTTTCATATCCATAAACACAGTGGACCATGCATGAAATTGCTACTTTTCAAGAGAGTGAGTTGTGTTTCCTGTTCTAAAGACTTGTAAACCATTGCTTAACTGCTGTGTGGTTTCCACTAACAAGGTTCTTTGGGATATCTTTTCTGTTGTTCAGGAAACCTATGGCATTGACAGAACCACATTTCTATATAATTCATACATTTAACTAACAAAACATAACTAATAGTGTAATCTAGCCTGGAGGAACTATGATGCTTCAGTTCAACAGTTTGCTCCCTTCTTAAGACGTCTGAAAAAATTTAGAATACTGTCTCTTCCACAGTATGTGGAAGCTTAAAATTTCTTCCTGAGATTTTGAATACTTTACAGAACACTCTGTCAGAATGCAACTGATGCTTTTATTTTTAGTAAAATTTTATTATTAGCTCAGTGCAATTCATGTCCTGAAAATAAATTAACTGCATTTGAACGAGCCAAGAGAAGAAATTATTTGTAACTACATGAACAGCTTGGTTGCAAGTTTTCTTTTATGATAGGCTGGAGTCCTAAGTTAGGCTAAATAGAACTTCTGAGTTAAGTATTTTCTTTTGCTCAGGATTCAACTAATCCCCCATTAACCTGGGCAGTAATTTAGCAAAATAGGTTGTCATCTGAAGCACTGTCACTGCAAAAGATCTTCTGGATCATCCACTCCAGAGATGAGTGATATGTGATGATGGGGCTGACATGAGCTGGCTCCCCTGCTGTCCTGATACCTGCTCCTACTCTATGTTGCTTCACTCCCTGGTCCCTGTTGCTAACAGGTCTCTTTCTCACCTGCTTCCCCCCAGCATGCTGACTTCTCACCTCTCACCAGCATCCAAATGTGAAAAAGTTCTTGCAGACAGAGCTGAAGACAGGGGTGCAGATCCCAAGTGGAGGAAAGACCCAGTGGAGAGTGGGGGGTTGACAGCAGCTCTGCAGAGAGCACCAGCGCCTGCCAGTGGCTGGCAAGGGGACACGCAGAGTGGCCCATGCCCAGCTCAGCCACTAGTCTCTTGAGGGAAGACATGCTGGCGTGGGTGATGGGGGAGTTGATGACGCAGAGAACGCAAGGGCAGGAAGCAGCTACAGGGGAAAAATAGGAAGTAAGAGGAAGGGATTGCTGGAGGGAGTCTCTCTAAGGTAGCTGAGAGCAGACTTGTACAGCTCACCATGCCCTACTCTGTCCAAACTGTCCCAGAACAACATCCCTGAATATAAACAATCTTCTCACAGAGCTGTCCTGGGATTCTGCAAAATAGGAGGCAATTATATATATATTTTTTTTTGTTTATTAATACAGTGGCTAATGCTAACAAAAAAATCAGTTTTAATAAGTGCAGGGATAGTGATGAAAACTATAGTGATGAAACTAGAGGAGAAGAGAATTGAAACTGAGTGAACATCTGAGTGAATAAATCTGAAGAGTGTGCTCTTTTAAACTCAGTGAAGAGTCTTTGATGAGCTTCGTGGTACTTGTAAAATCTGAAGAGTTATTAGGTTGATCAGTCCTGATTCTGAAAGATTTTGTTAACAGCAAATCTACCATGGCTGAATGTATTGTAAAAGTTAACTTCACAACCACTTACTGCCTGACAAGAGCAATAAATTCTTATAACAAAATTATTTGAGGTACAAGGTGGGTTTCAACACCTACATTCTTCCCTCAGGGTAGGAGATTCCAAGCCCTTGGGACCACAACAGTATTGCTGCTGTAAAGTAGTTTGATTGTGTTCCTCAACAAACAAAATTTAGAGGTGCCACATGGAAAAGGAACTTATTAATGTGGTAACGCTATCAGGGTTTTCAATAACACTGTACTAAACATTTGGAAAATGGTAAAAAGAAAATAAAAACCCACAAACTTTATATTGGAATTAGGGCCATAATAAAATAAAATAAAATAAAATAAAATAAAATAAAATAAAATAAAATAAAATAAAATAACTAGCATTTTTACTCCTATTCAATCCATCACTTGATAAAGTAATTTTTAATCCAGAATATTTATGCATGAGCTATTAGTTTTGGTCAGGTCAGACAGATTCCCCATTGCTGGCAATACAATTTGGTCTCACTAAGTGGTTCCTCCCATGACACAGAAAAAGTGTAGAAACATTATTATACAGTTGTTTTGTGCATTTCTGGGTTTATCAAACCAAAGCCACAAAGTGCTGTGGCTTTTACGTTAGTGCTGCATGTGACTCCTACACTCTGAAAAGCTGTTAGGCGCAGATAATAAGCTCTGAGAGGCTATGATTGTTGAAGGTGATCTAAACAAATCTGAAAATTATCTGTGTAAAAGTGTAGGCCTATAAACTGGACCTGTAAACCCAGACTTTACTACCAGTACTGACTGAAGAGTAGCATTTTTTGTTATGTTGTGCCTGTAATAATAGATTACAACACTTAACTTCCATGGTGATTTGGGCATATGAAGACCCGTCAGAATTATTTCCTCTACTTGGCCTTAGACACGTACCTATTAGCTTATTTGGACTTCCTTGTGAGTCACCTGTTTGCTTGGGAAGGATGTACAGAAAACCAGTTCAAGAAATTCTGGATTTTGGCAGAAAGCAAAGTAATCAAACAAAAAACTCAAACATTTTTTACAGGATGTTGTCCTTGTAAATGCCCTATTTAACATGCAGGAATTGTAGTACTCTGAATGAGCCAGGGACAGGCTCCTGCTGTATCAGCCAATATCCACCATCAGAGAATATTGTACTCCACATGTGGGAAAGACTCTCAAACCAAAATCATGAGAAAACTTGAAGTGGTAAGAACTGAATTTAAAATCAAAGAGCATCCCTGAAAAAGAAAATTTTTCTTTGAATGTTTTGCTAAAGTTTTTCTTTAAAACAAAAATTTTGGGTGATTGTAAACACATGACTGAGAAGTAGCTGTTGCTTAGAACATAAAATGTCTCTCATATCATGGGTATTGTCCAGCTCTTTAGATTATACCACCACACTAAACAAATTATATTTAAGTCTGGCTGATGAAGCCTATTGAATACAGTGAATGAATCAAGGCAAATCTTACTTTTGGAATTATAATAAAAAATTTGAAAGCCCTAACCACTTTTATACACTTTTCTTTTTAAGGTTGTTGGTGCTAGGGCCACAAGTGTTCACTATTTCTACAATGTAATACAAACCTAAAGTGTCTTCTAGGCATTAAAAAATATTTAGAGTGTCAAATATTAATATCTTAAACAGTGAAATAACATTGGTCATAACAGCTTTTTTTTTGTCTTTTTTTTTTTTCTACTGTGGCCAAAGGAAAATAGTGTGATCTTATCTATATTTTGTGTAGGTTTTTGACACCTAGTTTCCAGGACTCTATACAAACATAGAGTTGAATAACAAGACTATTTATCTAGAGAGTTATACTGTACTCCCCAGATATTTTTAATATTTTAATATTTCTATTTTATTGTATTTTCTTTGGTTAGAGAATTTTAGATTTTTCATTTTCATTTTTGCATCTTTGTGTGTATGTGTACTTGAATTTATTTTCTATTTTTAGCAATGTTAAAATAGATTGATCTATTTATCAGAACATTTTTGATGGAAGGGTCACAAGAAGTACTTTTACTAATTTTGCAAGGTTCTCCATCAAAGATTCATAAGCAACCAGCAGGCTTGGAACTACATACCAAGAGCTCAGGGTGCAAGGCCATCTGAAGAGGTAGTCTGAAATCCCTTCAGCCAGAAAAACTACCATTGGTTAACAAAGTGTGCATAGCAGTTATGATTTAAGTCTTTCCCCAGCATGCAAGTATTGATTTTTTTTGAAAACACTAATAAAATGCACAATGCCTGGTTTGCCTAGCTTTATACCACTGACAATAGTGTTGTTCTCCAGAGTAATAGCTTGTGAGCACATTGGTAAGCACAGCAAGCATCCATAATTGTCAGATCACTTCATGCCATCAGCAGGCACTGAAGGTAATTAATATTTAATCATTCATTAGGAACACACAGAGCCAAAAAAGACTATGACGTGCTTTTAAATGTATTGGCACAAAGCTTATGGGAAGCTGTGTGGCTCTATGGAAACCAGCTTACGAATCTAGTAAATAAGTTGTAGGGGTGCTGTTATAGAACACATTATATCTTTATATTTATATGTGCACATCCTGTTAGGACCATCTAGTCTGCAGCATGATAAGCCATCACGGCAATAAAACCAAAGATCTATGGGACTGATTATGGAGCGTATTCCAGAAAGGAAACAAACTTCAATTATAAGCTTATACTGGCTGCTACCAGACTTCATCCTTCACTGTTTAAGTTCACAGTTTCATTCTTTATAAACTAGCATCTACACATGGGATTTAATTCACTTATAACTTCCCATTTATACACACCAGAAGCCAACTCCATTCAAAACACAATAAACAGAGATCTGCACAGCTTGGTGGGCTGCCAGTGACTGTGTTGCTGCAAATAAGAACATTGAGGGGCTGGTTTTACCCAAACATAAAATCACATTGGTGATATTTCTAGTGTCCTTGCGGTAGATGTCTGATGCTGGAAGCCCACTGAGAACATTATGAAAAACTTCCCACAATCCACACATGTGAGACTGCCAGGCTGCATACGTGAAAAATGCATCAGTGAAGGAATTGCCATAGCAAAACAGTATGATTCCAAGCATGGACTGCCTCTGTGAGCATGTCTTTAGGAAGGGAGCATGCAGAAAGGTTATGACCTGTACCAGAGACGTGGACTGCAGCTGTGTTGCATGCTTATGTCCCTGCAGAATGGAAATGCAAGCTCATTCACACAACAGAGCGCACACATATGCTTACTATGAAAACAGAGCCATTGACTCCACTTATTCCATATTTCTATCATATTTGTGTACTTGAAACTAGTTTGACCTTAACTGTATGATAGTCAATGATATTCTGTTTGGCTTCTCAGTGCCAGGAGCCCAATGCAGAACTGTGCCTTTGTGCTTTACCATCAGCATTGCGGTTAATCAACACTGACACTTAAAGGGCATTGGGATGCATGTGTGTGGGAAGTCAGATTCATAATTTTTTCAGAGTGCTTTTCCAGGCTGGGAGAGGTTATATTTGGTTTTAATTTTCTGTAGTGAAAAATAAATTAAAATTTGGGTTCAAAATTATTTGGGTTCCTAAAACGAGAGCAGCTGTAAGTGGTGGAATCTCTGTATGGTGACTGTGTGATTACAGGGGATAAAGCAGTTGTCAGCCAAAATGTTACTGTCATTGCTATTAAGAACATCTCCGCAAACACTGTTTATCATGCCCTGTACTGCCTAGAGAATGGACCCAGTCCAACACTGTGCATCCATTATGCTTAGGCCTGAGGCATGTGAAATTTGAAGCCTAACACCTATTTCAGGAGTGGAGGAATCACCTAAGAGCTCATGCATGACTGTGTGTTCCACCTGCAACATCTCCATCTCATTGAATGCAAGATGTAACAGAGTTTGAACTTTGCAAAATGGAGTATGGGCAAATCAGTCAGAGAATACCCTGATGTTTCTCTTTTGCTTTTATTTTGATGTACCTAATATTTAAAGTCTGTTTTCATGACACAAATTGTGTTCAATGATTTGAGATCAGTCAGTAAATTACAGAACCCTAGAGAGAGAGCTGACTCCCTACCTTAGTGTGCTGCTCTTATGGGGGAAGAGGGTGTCGCAGCAGGAAGTAATCTCAGTCTTTTCTAAAATCTTGCATTTTCCAAAGTTGTAAAATTCCAAACAACTTTTTCTTTGCTTCTACTGAGTCTTGTCTGGCTTTTGTGAGTTTAGACAGTTCCATCACCTTTGCTCACTAACTGCTCTCAGGCATTTGCAGTTGAACAATTTCCAAAGTTACCTAAGCCACTTTCTCTTTGCACCTGGATGGCTTCTAATTTCTTCCACCTATTTGTGTACTGGAATTGGAACAGATCTACCACTTCTTTCTCAGAAATATTGCATTCCTGTGGT
The DNA here is from genome assembly GCA_013399195.1 of Dicrurus megarhynchus. Lineage (NCBI taxonomy): Eukaryota > Metazoa > Chordata > Aves > Passeriformes > Dicruridae > Dicrurus > Dicrurus megarhynchus. Next base: position 1,450,293 of record VXAD01000990.1, read on the forward strand.
CACCAAGACCTGGTTCCCACTTGCCTCTTTCTTCTTTCTCATATCCCCCAGGTCCATTCTGTGATGTAAAGGAAGTTCTTTACTAAATGAATAGCAAGCAGTTATTTAGCTACATGATTCTCACTACGATCCTCCACCTGAAGCTGGAAAACAGCACACACTGGAGGTTATGTAGGTGTCCACAGGAATGCAATATGTGAGAGGTAGTCATCACGCAAGAAAACTAACTGTAGAATCTGAACTACAGCCAAACTTGCTTAGAAAAAGAGAAGATTTTGAAGGCAGGAAGAGGAAAGGAGGAGGGCAGGACAGGTGCACTTCTGTTAGAAAAATAGTTTCATAAAAGGGCTCTGAAATTAATTTAATTCACTCATAGTGATGCATGTCAGTCAAACTTGTAGGCTTTAAGGGAATAAATGACAGCAGCTAGACACTATGCAAAGACAATGCAAAATGATCCTTTCTGCTCTGAATAAGGTTGCTTTTATCTCCTAACCTTAATACTATGGCAATTTGTCCTGAACCATCTATCATATGTTTCTATTTGCTTCTGTGTAGCAATATGACTTTTAGATACTAAATAGTAAGTACTGCAACATGTGCAGCTGCACATACTAATGACATTCAGCAATCAAAGTTGACTTACACAAGGAATATGAGAATGCCTCTTCTGGACTGAATATGGACTAAATATGAACTACATAAAGATGTGGACTAAAGTGCAGTCGTTTAACACCATCAGACCTCATTTCACAGTAAAGTCATTAAGTCCTCCATCTACACCTCACACCTTGCTAGTTGGTGCTATTTACTCTGGTGAAGGGAGGTGGTAGTTTAGCTCCCACTGCCAGGCAGTATGCTGACCTCAAGTTGTGCTGAACTACATCAAATAGAAATGCCAACAGAGTTGTCTGCTGCAGGGCTCAGGAAATCATCGTGAACTTCTAATGAGGAGCTGAGATTGTTTAGCTTGGAAGAAAGAAGGCTGAAGGGAGACCATATCACTCTCCACAACTATCAGAAAGGAGGTTGTAGTCAGGTGGGTATCAGTCTCTTCTCCCACCTACCAAGAGACAGGATGAGAGGAAATGTCCTTAAGTTGCACCAGGAGAGATTTAGATCCAATATTAAAGAAAATTTCTTTATGGAAAGGATTGTAAAGCATTGGAAAAGTCTGCCCAGGGGAGCTATGAAGTCACCATCCCTGGAAGTGTTCAGAAAATGTGTGGATATGGCACTTGAGGACATGGTTTAATGGTGAACGTGGTGGTGGTGTTAAATTGATGGTTAGACTTGACAATCTTAAAGGTCTTTTTCAACCTCAACAGTTTTATGAGAACAGTTATAATTAGTGGTCCTTTACAGGGTTTCTATGCTGTCCTTGTTGCATTCTACTTTTGTTTCTGTTAAATTTCTCTCCATAGTTTCCTTTTGCTCACCAAAAATTAGCTTTTTTTTTTTTCCCCATGTAATGAAAGAGATTATATTTCCTTTACCAGCTTTGCTCTATTTTCAATGGGCATTTCTTCTCAGGAAAGCCACTTAATCCTCCAAAATCTTAGCACTTACAGCCCCAAACATGGTCACCCAATCACACGCAAAATGGAAAGTTACCAGGGCTGTTCAGAGGATGCCAAGTAACTAAAAGTGCTCTTCACAGGGCAGACTATGGCAGGCTACTAAAAAGCAACCACTGTGCAAAGAGTTCATGGAGTGAAAGAGGAAGCTTAAGAGAAGTCTTCCAGTTTACACTCAAGAAATATTTGCTCTTCAAAGACATTTCTCAGCAATTTGTATCACATAATCTCCAGGATCTCAAGAAGTGCACAAAAAATCTTAATAAATAAATTTAACATGATTTGTACTAGTTAGTATTTTTTACTCTCTCTTTCGTAGACAGTATAAATGGGTAACAAATATAGTTAGCAGACCTAAAAGATAGTTGAAGACCATAGAGTTCACACAATTTTTCTTTGAAATAAATATGTTGAATTAGGTGTTCTTTTTCCAAACTGCTTACACTTATCTGTGCATTTATGAAAACAAAACACTTCTACCTCATTTTCAGTACTAGTCTATTTAGCATAAGAATTTGCCAAAATTCTAGTCATGTTTAGGAAAGATAACTTAGAAATAATTGTATGTCTTTTTCCTCCTTCTTTCCTGAAAAACACTTTAAAAAACTTTCTATTCAAGGCCCAGAAATGTTGTCTTCAGTTACTGCCACCAGTATTACCTGTTCAGACCAGAACAGATCTGCTGGTTAGAGATCAAAGCACATATATTTCTCCTAATTCCCCATCAAAATATGGAAAAAAAAATTCCCATCCCAGGATCATTACTCTTACGCTGAAATATTTTAAATAATGAGTGTAGTGATTGATGGTTGAGAAATCTGCAAAGCAAAAAGCTACACTGAATGAAGCCAAGAGGTATTTCACTCCCAGAAGGCAATTAGTAGATGGCAAGAATACTGTTAGCTTGTGAGGTAGTGTTTAACTTGCAGTGATGTCACAGAGCTGGGTAAATGGTAGAGCTGCATTAATGGTCCCCAGACCCCAAATCTCAGCACTGATTAAACCTGAGTCATAGACTAATGGACAGGAATTTATACTTGCTGTCTGGGCCGTAAATAACTATACATCATTAAAGTCAGCTAATAAGGAATCAGAACACGTTGCCCTACCAGTACAAGCACATTTTAGAGATATTTAGAGATTTTTTTTTTTAATGATGCATTAAAAATCACACAGAGGAACTACTCAAGCCTGTCACCAGTGTTTCTTCTGGGAAACTATCATGCACACTGCAAAGAACAAAGTTCTTCAAACACAGAAGTATAGCAGAACATATGTTCTTTCAGTAAATGGCACACTTTTAAGAGGTAGAAAACTCAACAGTAAACATGACCTTTGACTAAAAAGAACCTTTCAAGTTTAGCTGGGGGTCTTTTTTGGCAAGTTGGCAAAGAGATGATTACAGCGCACCCTGTTGGACACTTCATTCTTAGGTCATACTTAGTTATAAGCCATAGATATCTTTTTCAGTCATAGTAAAAGAGGCTGGGTTTTTAACTATTTCCATACAAGAAGTAGTCTCAAAAATTCCTGAGGCTTAGAACAGCGATTGTGCACTAAAAGCCCCCAAAAGGCTTTACTACTCCACTACTGCAGTATTTGCAGTGGCCATGGCCAAAATAAGCCTAGCAATGAACTCCAGCACCTATACTTAGCTAGTTGCATTCACTGCACTTTTAACTATGTAAAGTTTTGAAGCTAATACTGATTCTGGGAAAAGCTTCATGAGGGTAAGGTCTATTATTTATTAATCTCAAACTATTTTTAATAAATTTAAATATTTTAATAAATTGCAGATCTAATGACGGGGTACAACTATAATATAAAAAACACCACAGTGATTAATTAAGCAAGAATATAAATTTTCATTGGTTTATAAGTAGCCACTACATATTTTACACAAATATATCCAAACATGACTGTCAGTAATAAAATTTAATTTGCAGGCAAGCAACCAACCAATTAAATTCATAAATAATTGTGAATTTAATTCAATAATTTAATATGAATTGAATATTTGCTTTTCTTATACATAAATAAATATTATTTTAATATCTTTCATCTCAGAAGGGAAGTCTTCTGAAACATGACACTATACTGTATTTTATATTTAGCATGATTTTTCCTAATTTAGTACGCCTAGGCAAATATCTGTAAAAGAGCCAACCTGAATTTGTTGATATAGCAAGGAAACATACTATTATTACTTTTAGGCAGAGGCCTATTCATGAGCAGTTTTTCCCTGGAGAGTAGACCAAAACCACTGAGACTATAGCTGTCAGTCACTGTGACTTTTGGAGCAGACAGGGGCAGAAGAAGGAGAGTTTCCCTTGATGAAGCTGTTCATAAAATAGAGGTGAGGGTGAGACTGATTATTGAGGTGATCACTGGAGAAATCAGAAGAGGTGTAATTTATGGAGAATTTTATGACCATGAACCACAAATTGGTCAGGACAGAGAAAAGAAGAGTCCCTGACATAAAATATAGCTTGAAGAGTAGCGGATGCCTGACTGCCTTGCACACATCTAGACTGCATCCTGATATCAGATCAGGAGCAGGGACAGAAGGATTACAGTTTTAACATGATTCCTGCCCATCAGTCACTTTGAATAAGCTAGTTGCATCAAACTAAGTGCTACACCAGAAATATTTATCTCCACAAGCAGTATGGATGTTTGTTCTGTTCTTCATATGGCCAGCCTGCTCATAGCCCAGGAAAAAGTCTCCACAGAGCACCCACAAACCTGTCAGACAAGAAATTAACATTGTCTGCTAAGGACACAAACGGTTGTGTACAGAGGCTGGCCCTCCTGGGTGTCATTAGTCTTCATACAGAGCTACTCTAAAGAGAGGAGGGTTTCCAGTATTTTTTGCCATTTGATGGGTGTACACTGACATGCCAATAATGAATGCCCAGAAGGCATTCCAACATGTGCACATCGTCTATAATTCAGAGCTATTTACCTTAAACTTTTACAGAGGGAACTGGTACGATTGATGAATAGGAGACAAAGTTTGCATGCTGCCTGATGTAAGAATTAGATGCCTGCTGGGAACAATGTCTGTAAGATAGGGCAATGAAAGTCTTTAAGTTACTTCCCTGAAAAAGGCAATTGGAATTGACAATACAAGGATTTACAAAGAGAGGAGATTGTAAGGAAATACAAAATTAAGGATGAGGAAAGAAATTAAGAGAGGACAGTTTCTCAGAGTTTCAAACAGGCTTTTAGAATAAAGTCACAATAGCTTAATGTTTTCTACTTTTAAACAAAGAGTTGTGTTTATTTTATGTTGTAAAAATATTAATATAATTAATCTCCACGTTTCTGTCACACAAAATTTCATGAGAGTTTGGCAGAAAGGCTTGGTTGGCAGAACAATTTTTATTATTTGGTTAGGGTTAGGGTTAGGGTTAGGATTAGGGCTTGGGTTTCAGGTTAGGATTAGGATTAGGGCTTGGGTTTCGGGTTAGGATTAGGGTTAGGGTTTAGGGTTAGGGTTTAGGTTAGCATTAGGGTTAGGATTAGGGTTAGGGTTAGGGTTAGGGTTAGGGTTAGGATTCGGCTTTGCCTAAGTGTTAGTTTTAGTTCCAGCCTTTGGTTTAGCTTTAGCATTAGGGTTAGTGTTAAGTTTGGGTTTTATTTTGGGTTACGATTTATTTTTAGCCTGAGGTTTAGGTATAATTTTAGCTTAGTTTCTAATTTATGATTAGGTTTAGGCCTAAGTTTAGGTTTCTTTTTGTTTTAGGTTTAGGTTTAAGGTTTGGGTTTTCTTTGTTTTAGGTTTCAGTTTATATTACATTTAGGATTATGGTTAGGGTTAGCGTTAGGGTTAGGGTCAAGGCTTGTGCTGCATTGAGAGCTTTAACATCTGATATAGACCTTTAGTTCTCTCTAGACTGTGGTCAAGAATGCCTATTTCTGTTTTAATAGCTACCTTCCAGTTTTCACAGTGCTTGATTATGAAATACTTTTACTTTCAGACCTATGTTTGTCTGTTATCTAGATGGTAAATCCTACTGGAGTTGGACTGCTGTTTTAATAGATCACTTTACTTGACCTATCAGGTGAGTTTCAAAAACTGCCCATGCAACATCACATCTGTATCTGAATGAAAGGTCTTAAATCTTGGAAGAAAATGGAACTAATTTTCGTGATCTCTTCTGCCTCGGTAGCAAGGCTAGTAAATAGCCCTCTGACAAGGTACCATGAAAGTTGCAGAAGAATGCCACATTCTTGCTTGGACAGTGTATTGGGTAACTTTGATTAACTGGGCAATATTTTCCCTCACACCCATATAAATTGGTTTCATATGTATTAAAGAGATTGGCATAGTTCCAAGACCACACATAGGGATCTGTCTTGGACCAGAAGAGATCAGAAATTCTTCTTGTAAACGGGGAGAGCCAAAGGTAGTGCTATATCCCAGCACTGCATGCACTATCTCCTAGTGTTAGAACATACTGTCCAGTATAGTGTCCTGTAATACATCCAAAGATCAAAGATCCTTGATCAAAGAATTTTTTATCATTCACTGTTGTCCATAAGAACCTCTCAGGTTAAAAAAATTGTTCTCCCACTGGGTCAAAATTTGCCTGCAAGGACTGAGCATTCTACTTTGCATAGCACCAATCAGCAACTTCGTTTTATGATGAGGAAGAGCATCAGACTAACTGGAAAGGGTCGTAGTTTATAGTTCAACTGAGGCAGGCAGAATTATAAGGGCAAAACCATTAGACATACTAAGCTAAAAAAAATAGTCAGGAATAATAATTCACCACATTAGTAGCAATTTACTGAACACACTATTCTGGAAAACCCCGAAGATTACTGCTACTTGTTGTGATATCAAATTACCCAGCTCATTTCAACATGCATGAAGCAAGACACATATCACTTGTCACTTCTACTCTTTTCTTCCCAGCAAAAAACAGGGATAACAAATCTCCTGAAGGAACAGGTGGAATTGATGATGCAAATCACTGCTTATGAAAAAGGGTCATAATGCAAACAAGAAGGTCACTGAAAACAATTTGAAACATGGAACCCAATTTTATGGTTACTGAATTTATATTATTTATAAATTAGCACAGCAACCTGTCGCATCTGGGATGATATCCAAAAATAATTCAAATAGAAACAGGCCTAGTAGATGAAAGCAAAAAGAACAAAAACTAAGCATAAAGGAGAAAATGATTAAAAAAAAGGTCAAAGTATGTGTTTGCTTGTGTGTAGGAAACAATATACAAAGTCTTCTTGTAATTTCCCTGTAAGTACAAAACACTGCACACTTCATCTATATCCATATGAAATATCTGCTAATTTCATTATAATTTTGGCAGCATTGTTGTGTTGTACTAGAAGGAAAATCAATGCATTGCACATAGCATTTTCTTATCTGTTGGGAGCAGAAGCATGCTGTTTGTGGAGCTGTGGAATCTGTTCCTGCCAGCTTAAAATGTTACATGCTACAAATGCAGGGTTAAGCCATTTCACAAAACCTGGCACTTCCTCCCTCTATTTGTGCAATAGAAGACGGATCACATTTAACAAACTTTGCTCTCATTATAGACTATTTCTGGAGTTGAGATCTTATGTTTCCCTTTCTTTCGAAGTTTGTGATACAGAATGACAGCATTTAAAAAAAAATCTGCCTTTGGTGATGATGAACCCCATGATATTCCATGTTGTTTTAATCTCAGAATCAACCTTTTCCTCTTGTGCTAAACCAGAAAGTCTGTAGGTACTTCACAGTCTCAGGTGATCAAATTTGGTCAGCACTGGATGGCATGGTGATAACAGATTATGTGTCACTTTCCTCTACGGAGCAAAAAAAGGGCCAGATGGAGTCTTCTAGAATTTCAGCCAATCTCCCCCTATTTCCAAAAAGCACCTGACAATTGTAAATCGAATTTAACTCTGCTGGTGAAAGTCAATGGACTCATTAATTTTGGCTGATGTTCAAGAAAAAATGTATAGACAAATGCCAACACATTTAATTGAATAACACTGACTCCTGGACCAGAAAGCCAACTCTTGCTGGCAGTTTTTTTTCACTTAAAAAACCTGGAATGTGACAGTCTTTTTTGAAACAACTGATAACTTAAAGTTAGTGTAGTATACAATTAGATATGTTAGAAGTTTTTCATTCTAGTTTCTGATCTGGATAGAAAATGAGAATTTTATTTATACTGGGAGATATCCACATATTGCAGAAAATGGTAGATAATATTACAATAATATCAGTGTTTCTGCTTGCTTTTGTCTTTCATTTCTTCCCATGACAAGATACCCATGAAGTCTGGTTGATAACTGCATGGCTGGTACAGAACAGATTGAAAAGAATATGCTTGAAAATATGTTTTTCATTCTATAAAAAAGGAGGGCTATTTTGGATTACTCACATCAACAGTTAGATTTTGACCTTGTATTTGTGCCAGCAATCTCACCAGTGACACTCAGCTGTTGGTACCAATCAATGCTGTTACAGACTCAGAGAATCTAATTTTTTTCCTTTTCCTTTCTTTTTTTTTTTTTTTAAACAAACCAAAAAAGCCCCAAGAAATGCTCAGCCATGCTGACTGTTTACAGAAGGAAGTCAGGCTTCAGTGGGATGCATCTAGAAGACAGTGTTATGATACGAGAGCCCTGAAAAACACACATATTATCAGATAGGTAGCTTGGAAAATGCCTATGTTTTTGGAGACCAACAGCTGCCTTGCAAGGGTCCAGCTGCCTCCTGCTCACACTCTAAGAAGCTATTACATGAGAAATTATACTTCAAAGACATGAGTTCCGATATTACATCCCACAAGCTCCAATTGGTTCCATAGAGCCTAGGAAAGGAAATAAAGATGAACATAAAAGTTTCCTACAGCCCAGCTCCCTGAGCTGTGAGCATCAGCAGTGAGATGCTACCTAGCTGATATTGAAGATCCAGCTTCTTACAGCTCTTCCTAGCTATCAGACCTTCCTGAGATGTAAGATAAAATAAAAAGATGAGTGCCTGCATTAACACAGCTAGAAAAAAACCCCCTTCCCCTTAGTCCTTCTCCTTTTCTGCTTTCCTGAAATGAGAGAAGTTACTGACCCCTTCCCCCATCACCTACAAAAGAAAGGGAGTATCACGTGTTCTTTCATTCTTGTAGTGAAGCAAATCTGGCTAGAAGAGGACAACGTCATCCTGAGGACAGAACTGTTTCACCCCTGCAGGGTGCGATCACTGTACTTGCATGAAGACCCTTCGGCAGCTTACTTCATCAACCCTTGCCCTGGTGTTTTAACACTCCTTCCATCTCTCTCCTTTCCCCAAACAATTGCATTTTGGCGAGGCTTCCTGTTGGAGTCCAGAATGCAGAGAATTTTGCTCTGCCTGTTTTAAAGAAAAAAACCCCCCTGTACACCAACATTTCTGGCCTTTGACCGTGGAGAAAGCTGTATACCCTCAAAGAGGAGTTAGAATCTGCATGGGTGTAAACTAGGTGATGAGATATTGTGTAAGGTTGTTGCACGGGATAAAATCTAGACTTTTTAGGTTAGTTAATATAGTAAATAGATAAAAACAAAAAACTTCAAAATGGAGAATAATAGTTGTCTTTTAGACCTTCTTCTTCTTCTTCTAGTCCTCCATATCATGCAGTAAAAATAATTTGGAATGATTGGATGAAAAAACCTGCAATTCCGGTGAACGTGGCAAAGTGAATTATTGAGCATTGGTAGAAAAAAGAAAATATCTTTCATTTTAAGTTTTAATTGGACAATTTACCTTTAAAAGAGTGTGCAATCAAGATCGGGCAGCCTTTCTTGGCATTCTCTGCTCTGTATTGTCCTACGCTAGTGTTTTAAGTCTCTGATAAGACTTAATAAACAACTATCTGCAAGCTAAAGAAGACTGAAAGTGCCATTCTTCACGGCGCCTGGCAAAAGGTACAAAAATTCCCTCATCAGGGGAATAATAGTTCAGTCACAGAACCTGACAACTTCCCATGACTATGGGTTTCACTCACCTACAGCTTGAAGGTAAGAGAGCTTTATGGACAGAAACATAAGGGAATTAAGGTAGACTGAATTTTCTTTTTAGCTTTGTGTGATGGGTGAGAGGTTTTCCTGAGCTAGTGGAGGAGGATAGGAAAAGAAAAATTTGAAATTTTACAATACCAATATTTGGAGACACAGCACACTGAAACAAACTGGTTATCTTCAGCCAGGAAAACTAGAAAGAATAACTGAAACTCCCCAAACTCTTCAATTTACTGATTTTCGGCCTACTGAGCCACAAGACAGTAAGCTGAACTTACTTTCGTCCAAGTTCTCCAGCAATAATATCTGAACAATAGCATTCAGTCTTAATGAAACACTTTATCTTGTATTATGCAGCTTGTTTCCTCATTAATGCCATTTCTTCCTGGTGCTGGTAACCACATAAACCTAACGAACTCATTTACATAAAGATGCGATGCTATTATTCTCCTCCATCTACTTCTATCCAGAAAAATAACCTCACTGTGATGATTTCAGAACTGTTTAAAAGCCAAAGGTGAATAATCAGTAAGTTACGTCATTGTTCTTATTGTCTATTAATAAAAGCTACCAGAAAAGACTGGATTTGGTGAAATAATAACAGCTGGAAAGACGAGAAAAGACAGCTAGGGACATGGCTGGGTAGACTGTTTTCATTGATTCTACCTGTGTGATCTATTGGGAAAGTTAAACTTGTTGGGAAATTTGCCACAAGATATTGAGCAAAAGAGAAGGAATTTACAAAGCGCTCCTGTTTTCATTTTGCAAGACTTCGCTTTACTACAGCAGGGGGCAATACATAGAATTGGCATGATATTGGTCTGGAAAGAAGGAGAGAACAATTGCCTGGGGCAACTTTTGATAAGAAAGATCCTGACTATGGTATGATTATATTTTTTGACATTTAACTAGTTTAGCATCCTGTGTCAACTAAGACTGTTGATTTTTCTCAAAATACATACTGAGGTTAATAACCCAAGCTATTATTCTTGTTCTAGGCTGAAAACACCATGTTGCAAAAAGTTTACAGTGTACATTAAATGTAGACAACACTGCACAGGTAAATGATGCAGGTGACACAGTGAGGGTACAGACCTTCAGAAATAAACATGAGGAAGGATGGGAAGTGATCTCAACAAAAACAAAGATTTCAGAGAAATTTGAAAGAGTCAGTAGATAATTAAATGTATCTGAAAAGAGAGAGTATAGGTTTCTCTGGATCTATTCCTTGAACTTGAATCCAAGCTTTCAAATCACAAATCCTATATGCACATGAAAGGAACTCTTAAGAGGGCAAATGAAAAAGACTTTAAGCTGTCTAGCGAGGTCAGTAGAGCTATTTAACTCGTAATGATGAATGCAAGTATTATTTAAATTTATTTTTCCTCTCTGGAACTTAATACCTGAGTCAGAGTTGCTTCTGTCCAACTCAGTGTCAGAGCATTCTCCTGATGGAAGGTAGCTTTCCATTTTCATTTAAAAAAGCCATATAGGAATATTTTATTCAGAAAGGAGGTAGTAGAGGTTCATACTTTAACACTTAGTGATTTTAACATTCAACTGACTGGGAGACTTGATCTTCACAGCTTAACATTTTGACAGCCACTGCTACCACAACATCTAGCACACTCAAAATACAGCAGTCTAAGGCTGGGCTGAGCCTTTCTCTCATCTTGTCAGTGCTGAGGTTCTGGACAGACATCTTTGCAAGAGTGTCAGGCACACAAAACAGGCAGCCTTCTGGAATCCTTTCTTCTTGTCCCTTTTCCCAACACAATTTCTTTTTCTTTCTAAAACTAATGAATGCTAGTTTTGTTTCTAAAACTAGTGAATGTTTCCACAGCAAAGCTGAGAGAAGCCCTTGGTGGGTATCCAAGCCTGTCAGCGCTTTAGGTGAAGACTGTCCCCACTCAGATAGATTTGGGCTTGTTCTGTACTGTGTTGCAAGGTAGTATTTTACGGTCATCATTGAAATAGCTGTGCAAATGTTTCCAGATTTGGACCCTGTCTGGAAAACTACCAAGTTTTTAGCTGATCTAGTGAAATAAAAGTGGAGTGCATCCATCCTATGCACATCTGGATAAGATTAACTGTTTTTCGAAACCGCTAACTTGAAGAACTAACTAGTTTGCAATGAAATATTTCTGTGGCCTGTGCCCTGTTTGATATAGTGACCTACTGCTAAGTATAACCTAATTTCACAGTTTAATGGTAAGCTTTTTCCTCATTTTTCACATGTACAAATAAGCGCTTTAATAATGTAAGGGATTCTAAAAAACAAGCCCAGTTTCTAGATACAAAAAGGAATAGGGATCATATTGATTATATACTTAGCAAACCTGTCCTCAGAACTTCTGATAGATGGCTCTCTTTATAGGATATTCTGAAGACAATCTGAAAGGGCTAAGTCATAGATATATAATTACATTTTTTGATTAGAAATGGATGACAGGAGAATTATGAGCATATCCAAAATGCTAGTAAACTCTGGTGATATCCTTAAAAAGTTGCATTTAGCAGTGAGATGTTAGTAATAAAGGCTCATGTCCAAACACATTCGAAAATTGTGACTCCAGGAACGGCTCTGAGCAGAAGGCATTTTCCATGACCCGAGTGCCCAGTAAAAAAGATGTTCTCTGGAGTTGCAGAGGATGCATGAAGAAGTTGACTGGACAAAGAAATAAACTGGTTATTGGAGGAGATAACAGACTGAGCTGTTAGATAAGGAAAATACCAAGCACTGGAAGGCAGAGTGCCCCAAACCTAGTTCCCAGTTTCTGAGATGTGCAAGCCTCTTTCTACACTTTTGTGTAATCGTGAACTGCTTCAAGAAGAACCTGCATGAAAGACAGGAATAATGATCTATTTTTTCCCCTACTTAATTAGGAGAATTTGAATGCAAACGAAACTGATAAATGGGCCAAAATTGGAGGAAAGGGGAGGGTAAATTTTTTTCTGAGCAGGAAACTTTACATGTAGAAGAGGACTCTTTGCTCGGCAGTAAGTCTATATAACAAGCCCTTACAGCGTGCTCCTGTGTTACTCCTGACTATGGGCTGGCTGAACATGTGGTACAGCTTCACACTCCAACACTCCTCATCTCAGAGTCTGCTGTTTAAGCTACATTTCTCCTTTTATGAAAATATCTATTGACAGGCTGAACCTTCAGGCATTTCTTACCCTGTGCTCGTGTGAGCTACCCCATGGCAGTCGACCAGTCCAGTTGTCTACAATCACACCCTGTCTTCCCTAGTGTCAGCCCTCTATGTGACAGGGAGCCCTGTGACTCTGATGCAGCAAGACCGTGGTGTCTGGGATGGAGAATCCACCTTGGCAGGTATAGCAATAGCCAGGTTATCTGTAATGCAGGTATTCAAGAATGTGCTTTTATAGCTTAGCGTGTCCAAAGCTGGACAGACACTTTGCTTGCATGCACTTCTGGGGGCTGTGGATGCAAAGCAGGTCTGGACTCGAGACAGTCTCAATTTATGTTTGTAAAGCAAAGCAAACAGGGCTGAAAAGACAGTGATTGTTCCTCTGTTGAAGTCCATGTTTCCTCACTGTCACAGAGATCTAGACATGGCAGGAAGTCTGACAGTCCAGACAAGGCAATGAGCCCCCCGATCTTTGATGCTCAACTTCCTTTGAATGAATACAAAAAAATTTAACCTCTCTTTTTGGCCTAAACTTATCTAACACTCAATGACCCTGTGACTGTGTGGATGTTTGGTCACAAATTATGGTCTCCAACAAAATACTGAAGTCCTGGAACTTTTTAGCTCCTCATGGGTTCCACATTATGGTCAATATTTTTTGAAATCAGACTGATTAATTTCCTCCATCTGTGTGCTCCAAATGATTGACTGCAGTGTGAAAGCGTCAGAACTCACAAGAGAAACAAAATTGCAGAGAGGAGCTTCTAGCAGATGTCACTTCAAGAAGAGCCACCGATCTCCAAAATAATAGGAAATAAATGATTGCCTGAGCCAGCCAAATACATGACACATTAATTGAAGAGATATTATTTAGTACAACAATCAATAGTCACTGTGGAAGAAGTACAATATTAAGACTAACTTCAATTTCCCTTCTGTAGAAATTAAAATTATAGGACTTTAATATAAACAGGTGAACGGCAGATGAAAGCAACACGACATTTCACAGACCTGCTTAAGCTCACCTCTTTTTCAAGGATTATTTGTTTTTTTAGCACTGTGCTTCCCTTAGCATCGCTGTTAACTTTTGCCTAAGTATTCCACTTTTTCCCTGTAGAGCTTTCTGTGCCAATCCAGCCGTTCATTCTTGGCTGGGATCATGTTTTCCAATGTGTAATTTCTGTTGCTTTCTTTTTCTCTGGTACCTTCATTCTAGTTGATTTTCATTAAGTATTAGTTAAGACTAATATGCCACTATAACTAACACACAGGCCCATGGCTTTCTCTCTAATAATTTCTTAGTCTCTGCGATGCTTAATTGTTGGATTTTGGGTTTTACTTACAGTTGAATTTCTCATTTTTTTTAAACACAGGAAAAATACCAGGACGGCTTCCACTACAAACAAACTGCTAGCACAAGTGTTTTGCACTTTGGTAAGCCTTCTGTTTCAAATAATTCCCCAGAAAAAGCAAAGGATCGTGGAGATGATGAATCAGACTATGCAGAATAAGTTTTTAGGATGAGCAGAGATAAAAATAATCAGGTATATGTGCTGAGCAGGGGTAATTTTGCTCTAGAGTGTCGAAGTTTATTTCCATGTCTAACCTTCATTATTAAACTGAAAAGGAAAAACTATAGGCACTAAAGTCATCAGGACTTTTGCATGTGTTGTTGCTGATACCCAGAAATAATAAATAACGATAAATAGAGGGCAAATTCAACCATGTGAGGGTGATGCATGCCGCGCTGACCGATTCCTTGCCCGAGCCTGGCCGGTGGCAATGTGATCCTATGCCCACAGAGCTCACAGTAGGGCTCTGGGGCTTTGAGTTCCCGGATCCACAGGGGCTGAGTGGAAGCTCCGCAGGGAGCTGCGTGGCAAACGGCTTCTTATCGCAAGAAAAGCCAGTAGATGTTACAGAGCGACGGCAGAGGCGAGAAGGAGAGAGTCAGCCTGCTTGTGGCTATAAACCCAAGCTTTATTTCTTGTCCCTCAAGGGACAGAGGAAATGCGGCACGGGCGGGAGCCAAAAAGACAGCCCCCTTCAAGGGTGGAACAAAGGTTTTTAAGGGCAGACAAACAAGGGAAGGAACAGAGGAGATAACCAACCAGGGAATGACAAGGGATGACAGCCGACCACTCAGGGAACAGGAGAGGAGGAACAAACTTGGAACATCAAATCCGAAACAGAACCCTTAAGATCTTTCTAGAAACTAATCGCATAGTACATGAACTTATTATAAAACATGAACCGGGGAAACGAATCATGAACCAAGGAAGGGAGAAAGGTCTGGAAACAGGGTGGAGATGAGGTGTGAGTGGCATCCCGTGGGCGTGGATATCAAACCTCTGCATCCCCCCCAGGCTCCTCCTCAGGAGTGGAGTCCTGGGCAGAGAAGTTCACCCACTGGGTGTCACTCACCTTAAATGAAAAGGGCTGGACCACCGTCACAGATGCAAGTGCATTACATGGCAGTGTAGATGTGAAAAGCCTTGCTAGAAGTGTTCATTGATTGAATTTTTGTTAGTTCATTCAGGGTTAGTTTTATTTCTCCTCATATATTGAATAACACTAACGGACACATAGAGGCTCACACAGATATATCTGTGTATATATGTGTATAAAACAGATAGACTGGCAGTTGTCTGGAGCAACAGACTGCCACGGGCATAAGGGTATGCATAACTCCTGCCAGAGCACTGGAAGCCAAGGTCTGGCTGCTGCTGCTGGAGCCAAAGGCAGAGCAGGGGCATGTGAGATGGGGTCTGCTGCTGCAGGACTGTTTGACTGCAGCCAAGCCCATTTTGATTTCCCTCAGCTTGCATCTGGTCCCTTTGCTACACCCCTCCTGTAGCAGAAGGCTGGGCCGGGGACCTCAGTAAAACCTGGTGTGCTCCTTGGCACAGCTCCATATGGCCCCTTAAGGATCTGGCAGCTATATCAAAGTCTGTTACCTCAGTGCCTGTAGCTCCTGGATTGCCTTGCAGATTCAGCTGGCCAGCCATGGTCCTAAAATATCTCCACAATTTTATTTCTCTGGTGAGCTCTGACACTTTCAAATTACAGTCAGTCATTTGGAGCACACGGAGGGAAGGAAATTTAAACAAATTTGTTTTTAGGCATAGAGACCATAAAGGCACTCTCCATTAGGAAGGAAGTTTCAGAGTTTCTCATTTTGTAATAAGTGGGACCACAATCTGGTGACCGGCCATTGCAAAAAACATCCCAAGTCTCTTCTTCCTTCTTGCCTCTCTTCTTCCTAAGGCAGGATTTGCCCAGCAACAGCCCAAACCAGAACCTTCATTTGAGGAAGATGAAAAACTCTATTTGCCTACGTTTCTGAGAAGTCTTGCATCATCAGTGAATTCCAATAATCCCAACACACATTTTGTTATAAAAGGCAAATGATGGCCTGTGACAAAACTGATTGTATTTTATGAATAGACCATCTCCAAAATCAAAACATGGAGCAGAAGAAAAATCTGTGGTTTATTCCTATTGAAAGTCCCTCTGTTTAATATATCAGCTCTGTTTGATGAAACATGTCCTACACAAATAGTTTGGGAATTATACTTTAGGGGATTTTACTTCTTAGAAATAGCATTTCTGAATGAGCATAAGAAATTCAAATCAGGTAAGGTCTCAGCTTCACAGGAAGACCTGCTTTTCCATGCTTGATTTCCATGACTTCAGCTATAATGTTGTGTTACGCAGCTTCCCTTGGCATTCTTATTCTCCAGAGTAAAACTTTGTCCTTTCAGCACAAACCACTGCTGCACTGTGGAGGAAGCCTTGGGAGAGCCCAGCCACCACAGTGCTCTACAGGACACTTATCCCTTTCCTGCAGATGCAAAGCCAGACAGGGAAGGAAGAAACAGGCAGATGGAAGAGCTGACTCCAGAAACTTGACAGAAAGCACTGCAGGTGATGACATGGGTTTTAGAAGAGTGTTTTCCTATCCTGTGGTGTTTTTCCATGCACCAGCCTTTGCACTGACTGTGGTATTGCTGTGTTCACTACAAGAAACATGAAGAAAACAAACCGGGAACAAAGTTTACAGGATGTTGCTGTGGGGGTGGTGGTGAACAGAGGTTATGCTCAAGGCCAGGAATGGCAGGGTGAGGATTATATCTGGACTGGCTGGAATACAGGTCATGAGGTATAGACAGGGGAGGTACAGTATGACAGCCTGGGTGTCAGCCCCACAGTTTAGACTACCCATGCAGCCCAAAAAAAGTGGGGTTAGCCTTCCTGGGGGGAGAAGCTGCTAAGAGGAAAATTGAGGAAAATTAATATTTTCCATCTGGGTGGTGTTGGAAACAAGTGGATACTTCAGAGAAAGGTTGGAGAGCTCACAGGAAAAATCAAGTCTTTACATACTTAAAGGTTTTATACCCAGAAATAAAAAAGGTTTTAAGGTTTGGTTTGAACAGGTGCTCTTTGCTTTTCTCTCAAAGAGCAGCTCCTTAGTTTTCCTCCCTTTGTTCCCTGTACTCCCTATAGCCCCGTGGTTTGTTGTCCCTTTAGGCACTGGCTAAGCCTCAAAGGCAGGCAATCTCATACAAAAAAAATGTAAATGAAAAGAACAACAGACAAAGGCCAAAGGCTTTTAAATAAGTTATCCTTCATGATGTTCTTCTGTCATGTGTAATAAAGTCAGCTGCATTCCTTGTCATCTGGATGCATTCCAGGGAAATGTAAATTGTCACAACAAATAGAATAACTGGGCAAGAAAATGATCTTTTCAGGCCTCTTCCTCTTGGGATGTTTCATCCAGTTATTTCTTGATGTGTTCAATTTCAGGTAGGTGTATGAAAATTCACCTTGCTCATCCCAGTATGATATAAAGAATTGAAACATGACATGGGAGACCCACTGGGAAACTGTGCTTCTAAAACAGTATCAGCTACTTTATGTTAAGTGATGGATTTTAACTCTTAAGAAACTGAGGGATGACATCTCTTGAGCTGGGACACAAAGCAGGCTTGGCCCTCCCAGGTAAGACAATATTACATTTGGGTCCAATTTCCAACTCTGCTCCACCAGTGTGAGTGATTCTCAGCAAGGCACTGCTTTTCATGAGCACTGCTCTCTTATAATCCCTACTTTTGGAGGGAAACACAAGTTGAGAGATATTCTACTTGCAGCCACATATAGGACTTCATTTTGTGGGTTCTCAGACCTATTGGGGCCCTCTTGACATTGTCATAGCACAAAACATTACATCACGTGGAGCAGATA
Source organism: Dicrurus megarhynchus (assembly GCA_013399195.1). NCBI lineage: Eukaryota > Metazoa > Chordata > Aves > Passeriformes > Dicruridae > Dicrurus > Dicrurus megarhynchus. The sequence goes on from VXAD01000990.1 coordinate 1,468,288, forward strand.
ACATTAATTAATCTAATGACCGAACCAGTTGGCATTGCACCTATTGGACAAAGCCATGGGTTTATGAACCTGAATTGAAAAGGTGTTTTCTTATCCAGATGAGAAGCTGGATTCTTGAAGTTCTTTCTGTGCTTCAGATGGACCTCTTTCGTCCTGGGTGTGCTTACTGTGCTTTCTCTTATGACCATTTATTGCTATTTGCTGTGGTATTTCTGAGGTTTTCTGTAGCCTGTACCAGCCCAAGTCATGGAAAACAACTATGTTTGCTCAGTGTCCATAGCCACAGAACAGCAGAACAAAAGAGGGCACCTGCCATTACAAAGCTTTCAGCTTGAGGGTGCAGAGGGATACAGACACCATCTTGGGGAGCCCAAAGTCAGTATGGGTCATCAAGGCAGGCAACGACCTCCATTCACCTCATCTCTGGGAAAGAGAAGAGAAGCTGTCTGAGAACATCCACCTCAAAACAGATTGCTGGTTTCAAAGGGTGGGTGCCAAGACCAGATTTTTTAATTCCCCTCCACTGCCTAGAAACCTACCCCTTCAAGAAGCCATGAGGAAGATTTTTTGAGCAGTTTTTTCTGCACTATTTTATTTCAAATGCTCTCATAGCCCACTCAACCTCAAATAAAGCGTGAGTGGTCTTGCAAAGGTTAGCAAGATCACTGTTTCATAGCACAACCCCTTTACATTTTGCCGTTCCAGACTTCATCTCTTGTAAAATCAAGAAACCCAGAAACCCTCAAGGCACAGTGGACAAATGCCTAAAGATCCAAGTGCTTGTGAGTCACTTGAGTGACTTGACTCTCAGGAGGGAACCCTGACATTGTCCACAAATCAGGTGTAAAAACGGGGAGAGACATGTTCCTGCTATGAAAGCAGGCATTATAACTTATTTATTTATTATTTATCATTAAATATATTAAGATAATAGCAGTAACAGTGTTTCCTCTGTATGATTTCCTCTTCCAGCTTGCACCACACAAAATACAGAAGCTAACATAGTCATTCCTGCCCTGGTTTAACCCTTTATTTAATGCTCATGGAAAGAAAAAAAGTTAGATGACAGACTGTCTAGACCCTCTGCCAAGCTGCAAGGATAACTCAAGTCAGATCCACTGAAGAATCATCTTAGACATGAGCAAGGAGCTATAGAACACACCGTTTTTCACAAGCTATACAAGGAAGCCACTGCACTGGAATTTATAAGCTACAAAAACAAACAGCTATTTTTTGGAAATTAATGGCATTAAGATATGCAACTTGTACAAACAAGACTGATATTTTTAAGAGTAATAGCACCAGAAAAATTAAAGGATGGCAGATCATGAAATGTTTTGGAGAATTTTGGTTTATGTAGTAAACCAAATAAGCCTTTGATGTCACACGCTACGATGAAGACAGCAATCAAACATGAGAGAGAAAAATGAATAGGTATAAATATGGAAGACAAAAAATCAATATAAATGCAGAAAAAAAATCAGAATTTGTTTAATAACATATTTGAATGGTTAATTATCCTGACAGTCAAAACTTTTCCATTATTTCAACTCTAATCTTACCAATGTAAACTTTCAGCCATAAGCTGTTGAATTTTGCTATTAGACAAAATACAGTTTGGGGTTTTTTTTCTGGTAGTTTTGAATAACAGTATTGCATGAAAGCCTCTGTCAGAGAATTACCTGAGATGCAGGCTTCCCTGACAGAGTGACAAAGGAGATGTTATTAAAAGCAAGGATCTTCATTTTAAGCTTGACATAAATGATTTTGTAAACTGTCAGGGACGACAACTAACAACTCTGAAAGCTCCTTCAGAAGGGCAGCAGTGATGAAACCAAACCCTGTGGGAACCCTGTTAAGAAGAACAAGCTCCTATGGATCTAGATCGGGGGTTAATTATACTTCAGACCTGATCAGTGATCCTGCTGCACATCCTCCTCAGTAGGAGCCAATGCCCTGGATGCAGCCAGGGACAGCAGACTCTCACTGGCTAGGTGCCAACCTTAAGTTCCTAAAGCTCCTGTGATATGGGCACTGTCCCCGTGCTTGTCTGTGTGGTTGTTCAGGGATAGCCTAAGCTCTAGGAGAGGCCAGCCACATCCAGGCAAGAATCCGTTCAGAGCTGGAGACAGGATAGTAGGAGGCCAGTCAGGAGAGCTTTGGTGGTTCTTCAGCTTTGAATGTATTTAAAATATGGAGACTTTGCAGCGTAGAGGTCTGTCTCAGATACAAGAAACAGGTCAGTGCTGCATTGACTGTTCACCATGATTTGTGGTCGTTTCTGTTTTGATTTCCTAGATACATCCCTACATTACTTCAGCAAGGCTTAAAAGAAAGGCATTTCCCAGGCAAAGTGGAAGGAGAAGAAAAAAAGTTGGTATTCCATATCCGTCATTATTTGTAATTTATTCATTCCAAGATGAATAAGTTAATCCTCACTAAGCCAATGGCACCTGATGGGAGAGGATGGGAGGTGGCTCTTCGCTCACAGGTTCCGGCTGGGCTCTGGTGCCAGAACTCCGTGCCAGGTGCAGAGCTCTCACTGCACCCCAGAGAGCAAAGGGAACTGCATTTTACATCATCTTGGGTGTGTTAGCGATCTTTGTCCATCCCTGAGGATCCCTCTGTTCCCAGGTTGTTGCTCCCTGCCTAGTGACCTGCAGCAGAATTACAGGAGCTTTTTATATTTTCCTGGATGAGGGGACACAAACGTTACCTACCTAAATCCTCCCTTTCATTTAGGCACCTATACTATAGTAGGTAAATAAATTATACCCTGAATTAATTCATCCATGTAAAAACTATATCAAGCAATAAACAGACCTGAAGCAACAGCCTAAAGACACATCCTGTACACTCCTGTGTATCCTCTGCTTCCATCATCTATTAAAATGGAATGTACCTCTTCCTTCTACCAAGTGTAACACTGAATAGTTATAGCTCCAACTGAATGGGGACCAACATTTTTCTATAATGGATCATAAAGAAGATATGGATTGAATTTCTAACTAGAATGTGACTCATCCTTCATTTTTGTCAAAAGATCTGAGCAGCAGAAAATACATTTGCCTAATTTATTTTAAATCCATGATTAGCGGCAAGCTTGAGGCACAATGACAAATAGGGTTTTCAAATGTCTGACCACTACATTCATAGAAAATGTCATTTATGTGCAGGACCAGTGGTTCAGCTGTCTGACTCTGGGAGTCACTTACATGCAAATGATACTTGTGCTTCAAAGCCTGAACCTCCATTTGGCATTTTTTGCTCCATAAAATAGTTCAGCATACCTCAGATAGCTGCTTTCAAGGTATAATAAGTTATTTCTCAGACCATTAATGTATTGTGGACCTGGAAGAATACTATTTTAAATCTTCTAAAGGCTTACATAAGGCTTACTTATGTTTTAGTTAAGTTTAAACTCAGGTTACTAGTTCAGTTTAGTTTAATAGACAGTTACTCCCTATTCATCCACACAGAGAAATTTTTATTATTTCCTTTCCACCCTCTCACCCTGAATCTCAAATCAAATAGCCAAGCAATATTAAAGATATTCTGAAGTCAGTGATAAATCTACGTATCAGAAATACGTGATGTAAGAAATATATGCTATTTCTCTTATTTTGGGTGCTTAATATTGGATACTGCAGAAGGTAAAGCTGTATGGCTCAGAACATAAAGCCTTAACGCTCTTAATCTTGTTAAGACTAATTACTTTGCGTCAGAATGTCAGAATACTGTCATGGTGTAGGAATGGTACTCCCCAGTTCAGTGCCTCCTCTGAGACTCTCCCAAACCAGAGGCCGCTTGTGTGTTCCCCCCTCCTTCCTGCCCTTTCCACTCCGGTGGGATGGAGTTGAGAATTGGAGGCACAAAAGGTGAAAATCATGGGCTGAGATAAAAACAATTTACTGGAAACAGCAGTGAGACAAGAAAATGAAGAGTAACAGCAAAAATATTAATAAGAAAAGGTATAAGGCAAAGAAACAATTTATAGAAAGCCAAATACCAACTGGCTCTTCCCCACCATGCTTTCCCCACCTTACTCCCAGCCCTGGAACTGACATGAGGTGGTATGGAATAACACCTGGCCCTTAGCCACGCCTGCTCAGAACAGAGCACGGCAGCCCACAACTCCTGGGATCAGGACATCCAGCAGGCTCAGCCTCCCTGGAAGCTCAGAACTACAGGTGTGTGCCACCACACCTGGATACTGTAAAAAATAAATCCTGTCCTGGACAAAACTAGGATTCTTACACAAAAAAAAAGGATGCTTACACAGAATTAAAAAAAAAAAAAAAAAAGAAGGAGACTTTCCAGCCAGTATGGTTTCCTCTCCTCTCTGATCTTATATGGGGAAAGAAGGGTCTTTTCTTAGATTAGACTTACATGCCTTGTAAGTGAAATGACCAATTCCTTAAGAATGTGAAAACTAAATTCACACTTTGAAGATCTTTGTTATAATTTTTTATGCCTGTATGGTTTCCCAGACTCGGGAAATGAGAGCAGAAAATATCTAAAATTTTCAAACCTAAAACTACAAAAAAGAAAAAAACCTCACATGCTCAGAAACTGTGGGTTATGGATCTATTCCAAAGAGCAACAGCAGCAAAGATATAAAATTTGACTACAGTTAAGGGTCAAGGTTGAGGATTCATGGTGAAGATAGTTGAAATGAAATCATTAGGATGCCAAATATTTTGGAAAATAAAATGCAATTTAAGTTTCACCACCCTTAAAGTAAACCAAACTGGGACTAACTTCTGTGCTCTTTCAAGGCCAGCTGTATTTTAGATGCTGTTTTCGATTGCTCAGGGTAGAGGATGTTTTGGCTGGTGTCAATTTGCTAACTGCACAAGTAACAAGAAATATTTACAATTTAGGAAGACAATATATAATTTACAATAGCCCTTGTAGATCATATCATGTCATATCATATCTTACATTTATTCTATAAATTCTCCTGGTTTTCTAAGCATCCTAAACCAAGGTTTCAAAGCTTGATCTGAGCATACCAGGGAATTAGGACTCACTCATCTGATACAAACTTTGCCACTAATTTGCCCACTTGCTTTTAGTTTTGAGCAAAGGCTCCAAGAAATTAATTAGTTATGAGGCAACATCAGCACCTGCATTGACTTGCAAAAATCTTCCAGAGCAAAATAGACATCTGAAACAACAGCCTTGAAAATGCTGGTATTTTATTAGGTGTCTAACTGTGCGTACAGATTTATACATAAGTATTTAAAGAGATGGGCCTTGGAAGCTGGAGTCCAGCCAGGATCCATGTGGAAAAAAAAACCAAAAATGAGGAAAAAAAAGAGTACATGACTTAAAAATACAGGTAAAAACTCCAGGGTACTTATGGTAGGGATATAGGTGAGAAGACTGATGTAATGAAGAGGGAGGAGAGCAGGTCTACTGTGTAAAATTCATTTGTTTGCAAGCTTAAAGTTATGCTTTTTAAATGAATTGAATAAACATGGGCAATATAACTTC
>VXAD01000990.1:1474651-1499761 GCA_013399195.1 Dicrurus megarhynchus
AAAAAAAAAAGAATACTAAAAAAAAAAAAAAGAATGCTTACAAAAAAAAAAAAAAAAAAAAAAAAAAAAGAAGGAGACTTTCCAGCCAGTATGGTTTCCTCTCCTCTCTGATCTTATATGGGGAAAGAAGGGTCTTTTCTTAGATTAGACTTACATGCCTTGTAAGTGAAATGACCAATTCCTTAAGAATGTGAAAACTAAATTCACACTTTGAAGATCTTTGTTATAATTTTTTATGCCTGTATGGTTTCCCAGACTCGGGAAATGAGAGCAGAAAATATCTAAAATTTTCAAACCTAAAACTACAAAAAAGAAAAAAACCTCACATGCTCAGAAACTGTGGGTTATGGATCTATTCCAAAGAGCAACAGCAGCAAAGATATAAAATCTGACTACAGTTAAGGGTCAAGGTTGAGGATTCATGGTGAAGATAGTTGAAATGAAATCATTAGGATGCCAAATATTTTGGAAAATAAAATGCAATTTAAGTTTCACCACCCTTAAAGTAAACCAAACTGGGACTAACTTCTGTGCTCTTTCAAGGCCAGCTGTATTTTAGATGCTGTTTTCGATTGCTCAGGGTAGAGGATGTTTTGGCTGGTGTCAATTTGCTAACTGCACAAGTAACAAGAAATATTTACAATTTAGGAAGACAATATATAATTTACAATAGCCCTTGTAGATCATATCATGTCATATCATATCTTACATTTATTCTATAAATTCTCCTGGTTTTCTAAGCATCCTAAACCAAGGTTTCAAAGCTTGATCTGAGCATACCAGGGAATTAGGACTCACTCATCTGATACAAACTTTGCCACTAATTTGCCCACTTGCTTTTAGTTTTGAGCAAAGGCTCCAAGAAATTAATTAGTTATGAGGCAACATCAGCACCTGCATTGACTTGCAAAAATCTTCCAGAGCAAAATAGACATCTGAAACAACAGCCTTGAAAATGCTGGTATTTTATTAGGTGTCTAACTGTGCGTACAGATTTATACATAAGTATTTAAAGAGATGGGCCTTGGAAGCTGGAGTCCAGCCAGGATCCATGTGGAAAAAAAAACCAAAAATGAGGAAAAAAAAGAGTACATGACTTAAAAATACAGGTAAAAACTCCAGGGTACTTATGGTAGGGATATAGGTGAGAAGACTGATGTAATGAAGAGGGAGGAGAGCAGGTCTACTGTGTAAAATTCATTTGTTTGCAAGCTTAAAGTTATGCTTTTTAAATGAATTGAATAAACATGGGCAATATAACTTCTATCAACAGTGTTTCTAAGTGAGTACACGATTTATGTAATTGTATGAAAGTGAAAGAAATAGAAGGCAGAAAGCCTAGGAATCAAAAAAAATAAGTTACAGTGAGATTGAAGTGCAACAGAAAATGACAGTGGCAACTTCATTTTGTTTTCTACTTTAGTGAAAATACAAAAAAATGTGTTAAAAGAAAAAACGGCTTTTATAAAGAGAGGTGACATCTAGTAAGACTTTATGCATTAATTAATACTTTAATGTATGCCAATGGGTACACTGTATGAGCAAAGAAATTATAGTTCCTTTTGTTTAATATTCATGTTAGATAAAATTATGAAGACTATATAAAAGTAAAAGCATGTTCCGTAATGATGACAAAGATCTCTTATCAGTATGACACGTAAATTAAGAAAAGGCAGATGAAAATTATAGTTGTAGATGATAAACTAAAGATTTATGCAAAGTGACAGATACCACTTCTTCTGGCTAAATTAGAAATACTATTTGAACATGCTAAAAACGTGAGAATGATCATTTTTGTCCCTTCATGCTCTTTCCATCATGTTAAGTAAGATTGTAGAAAATAATTGAATTTATAACTTCTCCTGGGTTAATCAACATAGACTACAGTGATTTCAATCAAGTTGTAGTTAAACATTTCTCTTCTAAAGTGATACATTTCTGTTTAATTTCTATCATAACAAATTGTGAGGATGTTCTGTCATCTTTCTATTTTTAGAAAAGAAGAAGTCTTTTTCACTTTTTGGCACTTACACAGAATCAGAATTGTTGAGGCTGGAAGGAGCTTCTGGAGGTCATTTTATCCAAATTCCTATCTCATTTCAAGCATCTAGAGCCATGTGCCCAGGACCACACCCGGATAGCTTCTTAATATCTGACTCCAAGCATGGAGGCTCCACAACCTCTCTGGGCAACCTGTGCCAGGACATCATCGTCCTCACAGTGAAAAAGTCTTTCCTGATGTTCAGAGGGAATCTCCTGTGTTTCAGTGTGTGCCCATTGCCTCTTGTCCAGAAACTTGAAATACCCTGGTGCCATCTTCTTTACACCGTCCCTTCACATATGGTAAGATCCCCCTGAGCCTTCTCTTCTTCTGGTTGGAGCTTTTTTTCATTGGAGAGACGCTCCAGTCTCTTTAACACTTCGGTGGCCTTTTGCGGGACTCTCTTCAGTAACTCCTTCTCTCTTTTGTTCTGGGGAACCCAGAGCTGAGGATTTCCATGTGCATGTGTCACTGAATATGTGTGTTGCCCTAACCCTGATCCACCCAGCTGCTCACTTACTCTGCCTCTTCAGGGGCACAGGAGGAGAAAATAGGATGAGAACCTTGTGAGTTGAAATATAGTCAGGGATGCTGCTCATCAGCCACCGTCAGGAGGAAAACAGGCTCAACATGGAGAAAACATTTAAATTAATTAACAGTTGAAATAGATTTGGGTAGCGAGAAACAGAAAGACAAACATTTAAACAACACATTTTCTCTCCTCCTCTGCCTATCCAGCATTTTTTGTCCTTTTTTTAATATGTTTTCCCAGAGGCACCACTGGCTTGGCTGACAGGCTCAGCTTTGCCCTGAGCTTGGTATGTTGGCTGTCACAGCTGTGTCCCATATAGGGTAGCCCAGACCTCTTCCCTCAGAGACCACCCTGCAGCCCCTTGCTTTCAACACTTCAGCCCAGACATGCGGTATCCCTGCCATGGTTTTTTACATGTCTTATGTCTGTGTCCATGTTGTCATCTCAGCTCTTCTGCCCTCATGCCTGGCGTGTAACAGGGATACCTACCACTGAGTTCCAGAGGTTGGGGCACCCAGCCAGAGATAGAAAGGTTTCTCTGGGCACTTTCTGGCTGCCATTCCTGGCAACTGAAGGGTAGGTCTTAAATACTTTCTTGTCTCTAGGTCATTTATGGAAGCTTAAGCCTTACCAAGAAATTACAAATTATACCTTCTAATGAGCTTTGGTTCACTCCACCCTAGGGAGCTCTCCTTTTCATTGTAATAGGGATTTTTCCAAGTGCAACCTCAATCCATGACCCTGCACTTCTGTTCTTCTTTCAAAATTCCCAGCGGAATGTCTTTATATTAGTAACTCCAGCAAGGGATTTTTCCGTCCCTCTGTTGCTAAACTGAGAGGAGAATCTTGAGAAGTGTCTTTTATTTACTTACCCATTTCAGCTGAAGAGAATAGTGCAGACCTGAATGACTCAGGCTAGTATTAGGTTAAACACCTTTGATTTTCTTTGCTTCCTTTTTCTTTATTTGTTGCATTTAAAAAATTATAAGTGAAACAGAACTAATCAGAAAACTCTGGCCATTCCTGAGTCTGATGGATAAAGGATTGGAGAACAAAGTGAAAATGCAATCAGAATTACTTCAAATGTCATGGACTTAAAAACCACAGGGATAATTCCCACTCTGGATAAAAAGTCAAAGCAAACTAGCTTTTCCGTGGATCCCACAGTGATACTTTGGCTGCTCTTTGTAGGACTGAAAGGTATAGCAAAAACTATTTCATATCAGCTCTGCTATGTATAATCTTCTCTTCTTTTTATTCATTCTTCTTCCTTTGATTGATTCTACAGCACCAAGGGTAAGAGTCATGACTCAGAAACCCTGAAATCCAAGTATTGGAGGGTTCTTCCTGTTGGATGAGCACAATAACTGAAAAGCTCACAGTATGGAAGTGGAGCATAAGACCCAGAAGTACATGGTGATAAAAGTGTACTACAGTCTAGGGCACTGCGGCATCAAAGACACAAATCAAGGGCCCTGAATTAGATGCCTGTAGCTTTGTGATTAAAGCAGGCTTATACAGCACAGCAAGCATGGAGCTTAATCTCTTGTATTGGTTGGGGAAATTTAACCCAGGTCTCCCACCTGCTGAGAGAACATTTTATATTTTTTTCTGTGCTCAGCTCTCTAAAGGAAGTGTTCTGGTCTTCCAGATACACCGAGGCACCTGAATGATGCCTTGAGAGCGATGTCAAAAGTCTAGGGATAGGAGAGGAAAAGCAGGCTATGAAGTCTGCTTTCCATGAAGATTTTTTATTTTGTTGCCTATTTCTAGATGGTTGCCTGCTTAATCTTGGAATTTAAAGATTTTTAGGATAACACACCTGCCCTCCTCTATTGCATTTCACTGGAGTCTGTGCACCAGCATCTGCATGAGTAACCTGAAGGGAGATAGCAAAGGTGGAAGGAGGAAGAGGAAGGGAAGCGGGAATTTAAAAATGACCTGATTCAACTCTGGTCATCTATGCATGTCTGTCCTTGTAACTAGATTTAGTTCTTATTCCTATTCTTTCAAAAGTGAAGAAGAAGATCAGCCTTATGATTAAAAACCAGACAGAAAAAGGGATCTAAGCACTCCCTGGGAGACTGCCAGCACCGCATAGGCTGTACTCCATTCACAAAGGAGCAATTGCTTACCTCCCTCTTATTGGCTCTGTCCCATGTTTCCTAAAAAGCTCATCACAAAGAGAACAGGGAGCAAAATAAGTGGTGTCCAGAAACTGCAGGGATTGATTCCATAATCATACTGTCCTTCTATCCAGTTACAGTTTCATGTAAAATGCACAAAGTCCACTTTTAGGAAGCAGAGTGTGGACTATATTTCAGTCCCCATTTCAAAAACATTGGTCTCCCTTTTCAAGCACAGCTTTAAATTTCACCACTTTATCCTGAAATCACTGCTAAACACAAATGTTTAGGGTCATCCAATCTGCTCTTCTATCTCATGTACTTTGCCAACATTTCTGCATTCACCACTGCCTAAATGTCGGTTTTTTCCATAGAAGGAAATGAAAATTTACACACACACCCCCCTCCTCTTCCACCTGCCTTTCCCTTGTAATCAGCATTTTTCTTGGCCACTTTCCTGGGAAATGGAAGATGTGTTTAAAGCATCTCTGAAATCTTGAGAGAAATCCTCTAAGGGTTACTTCACAGCCCGAAGTGGTGATGCTGCCACCTCCTCCAGAGACTGGTGATGCGCAGCGCTGTGTTTGTGTGCTGGGTTTGTGTAGCAGCAGTCAACATGGGTTTTTTCTCTGAGAAGCTGCTAGAAGCTTTCCCTGTGTCCAGCAGAGCCAATGCCAGCCAGCTTCAAGATGGACCTACAGCTGGCCAAGGCTGGGCTCATCATCAGCAGTGGTAGCACTTCTGGGACAACAGAGTTAAGAATGGAGAAAAAAAAACCCCTGCACAATAGCAGCCAGAGATATATAGGGGTGAAAATATACAAGAGAAACAGTCCTGCAGACACCAAGGTCAGCAAAAAAAGGAGGGGGAGGAGATGCTTCAGGCACTGGAGCAGAGAGTCCCCTGCAGCCCAAGGCGAGGCAGACTGTCCCTCTGCAGCCCACTGAGGTCCCCAGTAGCACAGATATCCACCAAAAGCCCGTGCAGGAGCCCACACTGGGACATGTGGATGCCCAATGAAGGCTGTAACCCGGTGGGAAGCCTGTGCTGGAGCAGGCTCCTGGCCGGACCTGTGGACCTCTGGAGAGTGGAGCCCATGGTGCATAAGGCGTTCTGGCAGGACTTGTGGCTCCTTTGGAGAAATCACACTGGAGCAGCCTGTTTATGAAGGACTGCACACCCTGTAAGGGACACATCCCGGAGCAGTTTGTGGACAGCTGTGCTCCATGGGAAGGACACACACTGGAGAAAATCATAGACAACTGTCTCCTGTGGCAGGGACCCCACACTGGAGCACAGAAGGAGTGTGAGGAGACCTCTGCTTGAGGAAGGAGTGGCTAAAACAATGTGGGATGAAGTGACCACAGTCCCCATCCCCATCCCACTGCGCTGCTGAGCAGGGAGGAGGCAGGGAACTCAGAAGTTAAATCGAAGAAGGAAGGGGTTGGGGGAAGATGTTTTTATGATTTGGTTTTATTTCTCATTGCCCTAGTCTGATGTGTTTGGTAATAAATTAAACCAGGTTCCCCAAGCAGAGTCTGTTTTGCCCATTATGGTAATTGGTGTGTGATCGCTCATTGTCCTTCTCTCAAAACATGAGTCTTTCATTATACTTCCTCTCCCCTGTCCCCATGAGGAGGAGTGGGCACATGGCATCCAGCCAAGATCAACACATCGCAGCCCATCAGAGCAGACCCTAAGCTGATAAATTTTTTTATGATTCTGAGGACTGAAATTTTGGATTTAAGCATATAGACCTCACTAAAGTCCTACCTAAAGCATCTTAATCTTTTGGATCTGGAACAGAGGGCACTAAATATGCAAACCATGTAGCTGACATTTGCCTTGGGAGTAAGTGCAGTGAGAAGCATAAGAGAAAGGAAGCTTGAAATAATGCCAGCTACCTGCTTTGAACATTAAGATAAAAGAAATGCAGGCCTCACTTTTTGAGATTTTATATTTTATTTAAAAGTTTAATTCTTATTATCTCTTTTAAAATATTGGCATTGATGCCTTAGGTTTTAGCTTTTATATTTTTCAGATCCTGTACTGCCTAGTATGTAACTCTGAAACTTCATGTAGCCTGTCAGTTACTGTTCTCACATTTTGGTTAGAAATAACAAACCCTCTCTGGACCTGAACTCAAGGACACCTTGTTGTCTCAGGCCCTGAAATATGTAAACTGGGCCTCTGGACAGGGGGAGCAAACTTGGGGTAATTACATCATTACCTGAAATTATAATTAGACAATTAACCCTGATATGCAAATGGACCAAATTTATAAAAGTGTGAAGGACCCGTGACCCAGGGTCCATCTTGGGTGGAGCCCTTCAGAGGCTTTTGACTCCCAAGGTGTACCTCTGAAGGCCCTTCAAATAAATACCTGCTTTTGTTCTCTTAATCTCATGTAGCTTCAGTTTCCAGGTAGCCACTTCAAGGTATCAGAGTGAAAAAACTAAAGGTAGGAGTAAAAAAAAGAAAGGGGAAAAAATTTAATGTATGTGTATGCCATCTAAATCAGAAGTGCCTAGTTACTGCTGTCTACAACTTGTAGAGTTAGTATGTTTAAAAGACAGCCAGATGCACAAGTGCACTGAATGAAATGTGTTTGTAGAGATATAAATACAGATGTATTTGTCAGGATTCGCACTTTCTTAACTACTAACCTGTTACTTCAATTACTTTTGATTGTTGCCTGGTTAGGTATGAGACAGGACGGTTTGCTCTACACGTTATATTACCTGTCAGCCACCATCATTATGGAGCTCTGAATGGAGAAAGAGTCCATGGAATACTATAAAGGAAAAGTAAGAACGAATATGGACGGTCAGTATAAGCAGCACAACTTCCCAGCAGCTAAGAAGCAACATGTTCATTAAGCCTCTGGGTTAAAAGTTCACTGTTTCTTCAAAGTAAATGCAATAATTAACAAACACATATTTCTGCCCCAGTCATGCCTCAGCCACAGGTAACATGTAAAGCTCAAGTGAATTAATTCACTGCAAAAAATCCATTTCTGGACAACCCAGACAGCATCCTCCCAGTCTACTTGCAGTAGAAATCAGAGGACCACCCTTTTAGGTACAAACCATTTATACAGTGCGTAGTTAGAAGAAATCAAGAACTGGGGAAAGCCAGCATACTGCCATTTGATAAAAAATGTCAGTCATGCCAAAATAAAATCAGGGCCAAAGAGGGAAACATGAATAGAGGTAATGGAGTAGAAAATAATGCCACAGGTATAATAATGCCTTTGTACTCAGGTGAAATATCACGTCCATTTCTGGACTATAACAGCATGACACGTTCATGGGCAGGAAAATGAAATGCTGAGAAAAAAGATTTCTGTATAAGAAGTAAGTAATTTTAAAGAATCATTTTAGCTAAGAGTTGAATTACATGGGTACATTGCAAATAGGACTGAACAGCTTGTTTTTCTTTACCCTACCTGGAGAACAGCTCTGGAATTTTCTGCATTGTCTGAAGGCTCTGCACTGAGAGGAAATACTTGCTTTCACACAATGCATAAATTAACTCCTCGTTGAAAAACAGCATCATGCCCAGGAGGTTTATAAAACTCAAAGTACGTGTTGATATGGCTAACGAGAAACACCATTGTTACTGAACATAGTTTCATCAAAGTTAAGGAAAAAAACCCTTTGCTTCATGCTCCAGTGAAGAAAACAGAGACTAAAAAGCAGAAGCCAGAGAGAAACTTTCTTAACCATGTTTGGACAGAAACTAGAATTCAATTTTTACAACTCTGATGAAGAGTTTACCAACCTGTATAGAGCTCTAATTTCCTACATGAAGATGACTTGGGTTGTAAAAGTCTTTGTATTTAAAGAAAGTACATAAGCAGATAATCAGTCTTCAATATATCAGAGTACCCACTAAACTCCCGGATCTAATGCACAATTAGGGTGCAGCACTGCTTGAGCAGTAGCCTTACCCTACCAGCAAGGTGGAAAGAGCTCTGGTGCTGGAATGAGGAAATTATGTTCTGATCAACTGTTTTTGCATTACCAGTATTTGCACTGGCTCCAGGTCAATAGTATTTGCAGAACTACATTTATATAAAAGGGATTTAGAAAAAAGCTGTGTTTGTTTGGGTTTTTTTTTAATATTGGTGTCATGTTTTGTGAGATCTGCCGAGTCTCAGCTAGGGGAGTTAGCCAGGAAATTTGGCATGAGGAAGTAAGTGGAACAGGATGTGCCTAAAACCTGTCTCCCAAAAGTTGCCAAGCGAGCATTGCAAATGTTAATGCTTTTTTTTTTCCACATGCTCACAAAAGGCATAAAAGAAAATGACATCTGGTGGATAAAAGGCACATTTCTTACAAATAAAGAAATACAATATCTTATTTTTCATATTTTTTTCATTTCTTGTCTTCTTACAATGTCATGTATTGAGGATTTTTAATTATGAGTAGTTTGAAATAAAAGGGCTCAGTTGCTTTTCTGAGCACGTAAAAACTAACAAACACTTTAGCAACAGTTTAAGCTTAAAATTGAAGTAATTTTAGAGGTTTAATACATATGCTGTTTTATGTTTAGAAAAGAAATTTTCAATAGAAAATAATATTCCACATTCCAGAGATCAAAGTATTTAAAGATATTGTTTAAGCTAGAAATCTCATTACAAGGGACTGCAATCTCTTCATTGTTCATTGCTCTTTGACATTCTGAGCAAAGTCATCCCTGACAGATCATAGAATCGCAGAATGGTTTGTATTGGAAGGGACCATTAATGGTCATCTCGTCCAGCCAAGCGAAAATACTATCCCTTCATACAGCCCTAGAGTAGTCCTTAATCACACCTCTGCCTTCATTCTCACAAGGTTGGTTATTCTCTCCAGGGCAGTGTGCTGGGTAGTCCCAAAGCTGTGCATTTGGATACGTCTATGGCAGAATTTACTTTCCCATCAGACTGCTCTTTTCTATATTCAGACTCATTTACTACTGTGGAGAAAAAGATTTTTTTTGTATTCCCATGGTTTTGGACTGAACTTCTCAACAGTTTTCTCCAGAAAAAAGACAATGAGCAATGCTTACCCAAAAAAACCATATTTTTTAAAGAATAGGTCTTTGGAGTAACTTAAAATTAATAATTAGCATGTTAAAAATACTGGCTCTTTCTCTTTTATTTCTTCTCCTCCCCTCTGCTCAGTTTTTATTATCTTTGCAAAGAAGTGTGTTAGTTATGAAATTGTCACTTTTGAAACCTTAGGGGTTTCTTTTGCTATCCAAAATTTTTATGACTCAATAACTCCTTGAACTTCCTTTCTAGTTACCTTCAAAGATTTTTTACCATGACTGAGCTGAATATAAGGTTTGGAACATGCCAGTATTTCCTTTGTTTCTACATGAAGGATATGATTCTAAAGCAATTCAATTTGTTGTCATTTGCTGGTTACATGCTTTTCTCTGTTGAAACCTTTCTCAATTCTCTGTGTGTTTGCAGAAAGAAATGTGTACTTGTTTTATTGTCACCTTATGTTTGGATGGGTTTTCTTTCTTTTCACTTTTTTAAAATAGATTGGCCAAATCAATTTTCTTCAATGTTTTCTCAGCATGTGAATGAGACTAAAACACTAAATTGCTTTTCATTTATATTAACATCTTCTTTTCTCTCTCAGTGAATGTGCTTCAGTCTCAGAAACTAATCTGTATTTTCATTTGCTTTGCACTTCATTCCATACGCGGTTCTGGTAGCCTCTCCATTGTTTCAGAATAAGACAAATGTTTCTCACAACAGTATAAGTCACATAAAGACTTCCATTACTTGCTGAAGGGTGATTATCAGAACATCCTCAGTGATCTGCATGTCAGGCTCTTAAGACCTTTATTTGCTCATTGAAAGGGTATGGTAAACCAGAAATTTCTCTAGAAGCTTTATAAATGGCGGATACATTCTTTAAATGATCCATTTATCTTTCAATAAGAATATAAGTCTACGACAAGGCTATCCAGAGTGTCTCTTCTGAGCTGGGCACTGATTTTTCTTAGTTATGTTTATTTTTGTTATGATGTGGTAATGAAATGAGGCTCATTTCTCCTACTTTACTTGAAAGTGGGAAACATATTTTTCTCTTCATCATTCCTCTCCTTTAATGTTATCATTTTAACAAGTGAACGAACGCATTCACTTTTATAGCTAATCACAATTTTACATCAGTACACTATGTAATGTTGTACAGTGATGTGTGTCTTAGAAACACGGAAAGATAGGAATGGGAGCTGGTTGGGCTGAAATGTTCTTTCAATCCCACATCCTGCCCTTCACAGCACACAGGTTTTAAGGAATATTCCTAAAGGAACTAAAGTGCAGGAATATTCATAGTGGACAACTATAAAAAACATTGCTCACAGTAAAGTCCATCTTCATTAGTGAATGTTAGTCTGTGACTGGAGACATAATGATTTTATAAATTACTATATTTACTGCAGAAGGCTCAGCAAAGATGTTTGGGGCCTCTCTGCAACCTGAGAGACGTCTAAACCATCAGACCCCAGAAATGGGGTCTGTTCTTCTTACCCACATACATACTTAAATGGTGCCAGCGATGACCTAAACCTTAAAGCTCAGAGTTCACTTACTAAATTTGCATATTTACCCCCCCACACAAGGTTATGTTGATTGACTTTCAGCTTCTCTGAAGACTTGTTTATTCCTGTATTAGGAGAAAATTTGGAAAAACTGTAAAGAAAAATATCTGCATTTTTTTCATATGGCATATCTTAAATAGTCTTGTCATATCTTTTTAAATTCATCTCTTTCCCAAGCAAGACAATCTCAGTTTTGGCAATCTGTCATCACTGAAATTGTGCCATGCTCTTAGTAATCTTCATCACCTGTTTCTACATCTCCTTTATCTCTTTTTCAAATAGATTGACCAAGATTAAGCACCTATTGTAACTGAGGACGCATCACTGACATTAATAATACTTTCAGAAAGACAATCTGCCCCATCCTTCTACACTGTAACATCTTATTTGTTGCTTTGTTGTTCTTTTTGACCACTGCTGTGCAGAATTTAATTTCACAGAATTTACCGTAAATTAGGAAAGCAGAATCCATTTGATTTGTTCAAGTAGGTGCTTAGGATCTGCAGTATCACCTTATAGACAATACAGTATTTAATCTGTCATCATGTTGCTCGTTTTACTCTCTGGCATTCCCTACCCTTTCACTTACTTTAGGATTTATCTTATTTTAAAATTTGTTATTTTCTTCTTCTCCTCCATTTCAGAAGCCTGCTCTATATCATTAATACTAAAAGTACCCTGTTTCCAGACGGTTTGTTAATGGAGATGGTCAACATGGACAGAGTTCCCTAAGAAATTTCTGATTCAACATTGCCCATAATAAACTTATTTTGAGTTTAATTTGTGTGGTGCAGGTGTGAAAATCTGATGCTATCCACCTAGCACACCTAGCAGCGTGCCAGACCATGTCAAACGAGTAAAGCACTTGTATACCTAGAGGGATAGCCTGGAGATATGTGAAGATACACGTGACAGTGCCAGCTAGAGTGTCTGCTTTTTGTGTCACTGTGAGAAGGTATTCCTGAGTCACTGGTAACCTAGGCAGGATGACACACAGGTTGATTTTTTTATTCCTGTTCAGTGTCTCCTATGGTGTATCTTCTATGATTCATGTGCTGCAAAATTTCAGAGCTGCTATCAGAATGTTTTTTTCTTCTCAAAGACTTTGTGAATTGTCATTTCTTTTTTGAACAGAATCAATTTTTATTAAAAAAGTATTCTCATTAGAAAGCAAAATAAAAAGAAACAAAACATCTTCCTTTGCATCTTAAATGAAAAAAAAAGTGTGTGTGTATTTGCATGCATAGAATATTTGCTGTTTACCTTATTCATCTTGATTTTTGTTTAAATGAAAGAATTTTTGGGTTTCTTTGGTAGGGAAAATTTATGTTAAGGTTTTTTGCTATGCACCATGGAATGCTGTTAACAACACCTGACAACATTCTGAGTTTCTAGAAAATGAATTGTTATCATTCTGGGATGTCTGAGGTTAGATTATTTCTACATACTCTTACTATCCATCCTAAGGGTAGTTCTGTTGTTGGCTTTCATATCTCACTCTTGTAAGTGCAATTCTGAATCAATGGGTGTTAACATCTCACCCTTGTTGGGGGTTGGTTTGACATATATGATGATTTCTGCAGCCCAACCCAAAAGTTAGTCCTCAGTCACATGTGTTCTTGGATGGTACAAATTAGCATCTAATTTTGACATCCCTATTTGCAAAAGGAGAAAACAGTCTTTAAATAGCTCATGGAACAAATTCTCCCTTTGCACTTCTTTGAGAAGATTTTATTAAACATAATGTTAGTCATGAAGTAAATTTATAATTCTAAATTCCTTAAAAGGAGTAGTAAATTTTATATAACAAATTGAAAGAAATAAGAATAATATCTACAATGATAAAAACTTCTAATTATCTCTCTATTGCTGCCTTCAAACAAGGTTAAAAATAACATCCTAGAAATGGCCTAGACTGTGTAAGCATCTTCTTCACTTTAGTTCCCAAGACACACAACTTTGCGAAGACTGAGGTTGGTATAGATCAACCAGTCTTGCAGTCTTGGACATATACCTTTGACATGCTGATAGAACCTTGATTTCCCTTACAAAGCTATAAGCTATTTAATGATTTTCAACCAAAAATCCATAGCTTCTTAGAGAGCTTCCAAAATGTATATTTCCCTTATTTTCTCTGACAAGGTTTCATGATGAAAACAAAACCAACCTTTAAAATTAAGAAGTAATGGTGTTGAAATATGTCTTAAATTGAGAATAACTGGCATGTTGAAGAGAAAAGTCAGGGTTTACTTTCACTTTTGGTTAAATCATTGAAATGTTTTTCTTCTTTATTTTTTCATTGTCTTTTCTTTTAAGAACTACTGAAAAAAGAACGAAATAAAGCCCAAAGATTAGGCAAGAATGATTGCTAGATACCAGGACTCCTAATCCCTTCTTCTCTATTAGTTTTAAGAGCTGAGGAGGGGAAGGGAGTTCAGTCTTTTACTTTTGTGGTGACATTTCAGAACCAACTTAATGGGTGCTCTTCAGCTTCATTTTGCCACAAGTTACACCAGCAACCAGAGTAGTGCTGCTGCTGCTCCAAGCTATCTGATGCTATGGATATCACATTGTAAGTATCCTTTTGTTGACTCCATTAATCAAATATAGCTATAGACCAGTTATGAAGAATAAAAGCTCTTTTTCTCTGAGTTTTATGGATAACCAAGTGTTAAATGTGAAAACCCTTCTAATATTTTTTCGGTCAGGATTAAAATTCAAGTGAAAGAATTAACCTATCTGCCTCTTCACTCCACAGGGATTTTTATTATTCAGATTTATTCATTAGAAGACTTGCTATTCATGTTTGCTCTATTTGCTTTCATTAAATGTTTGGCATTATATATCCTCCTATTGCATTGCAAACTAAAAAATAAAAGATCTTAGTGCTCTGATATCAAATTCATATATCCCGACCAATATTAATGGTATGTTCTTTCAATAGAAAATATAGGGAGTAAAAAATAGCAGTCAAATACAAATTTTAAAAAGAAAAAAACAGTGAAGATTTTTGTGGTTCTTGAAGTGTAAATTTCTTCTTACAGTATGCTGCTCACGTATGCTGCTCCTGCATCCTGATTTGTATTTTGAAATACTGCAATTATTTTCTTTTTCATTCATTAAACACATTTTAAAAACCCACAGTTGATTCAAAGAGATATAAATGTATTCTTCTTGTTTCACAGGCAACGGAATAAATGCCGTTCCCGGTATGATGCAAACCCCATCTACTCAATGCTTCTATGAACCCATTAAAAAAATCATGGAAAATAATTGTTAGTGAAAAAAGTCCTCCAGCTGTTTTTCCCTCACCATGAAACTGATTCTCAAAAAGTCACTTGAAGTGTTGTTGTTCTTTTCATTTGAACTAATTTCTGCCTGGCAGGGTGATTCTCCTGTGCCAAGGTCACAGCCTTCTCCTGGGCTGGCTGTGTGGTCTGTCAATCCATGTGCTCAGGTGACCCCTCTTTTGGCTGGGGTTAATCCTTAACTAAATACTTGAGCTCAAGCCTTGCAGGTTTTGGGTCTGGCTGCTGTATGGCATACACTTTAGGGCAGACTCCACATCTCCTTTCCTGTAGGGCTGGATGCTGGTCCAAGTAAACTAACAGGTGTCCCTCTGCAAAGTCTTGGGTAATTGAATTTTCAAATCTCTTTTACCTGTCCCATGGGCTGTCCCCAACACTCTGTGCTCAGCACAGCCACCTTCATCCAAACAGTCACATTTTTTCCTTCAGCAAGGGAGGGCAGGATTTGCTGGCAGCAATGTGGACTGGACACAAAGCTCCAGTTCCCAGGACCAACCTGTGCTGTCAGCCATTTCTAAGGTCACTTGGCAGCAGTCACAGGTGCAACCTCTGTGGTATCATGTCTCATCCTGGACTTCAAGGACCAGAGACACTGACATGAAACAATAAATTATATTAATCTAATTTATGTGACAGCGATATCCCTGGTGATATCCAACTCACTCAGCCCAGGATGTTCAGCAATTTCTGTGGATATCTAACCCTGCATCATCACATCCTTCCCCTCTCAGACTTTCTCCTACCCTCCACAGCCTCACAGTGTCATGCTGTCAGCATAACTACATCTCCTCAGTCAATCACAGACAAGGCTTGAACTCCAGTCGGTGCTCTCAAATAACAGCTCCTGGTCAGCAAATACAAGTGGGGCCAAGTTTAAAGTGCTCTTCAGGAAGAAGAGACGTACCAAGGTGAAGCTGATTAGCCCTCATTAACTTCCCAGCAATCTAGGAGTTTGTGCTCATAAAGCTTAGGTCAAACCCTTTCTGAAGAGCTTTGTAAAAACACACACAGGCATGTGGGGAGCAGTCAGCCCTTGGGTGCAGCCCTGACAAGCACTGTGGTCAGGCCACTGGCTGGCCAGGCAGGACTGCCTGAGTTAGTGCTCACCCTGCACCTCATCTTCATACACTTGGGTTGAAACAGCTCTAAATTGGATGGTCTGTGAGTCTTTCTTTGGTGCTCATATCTTCCTAACCCTTTTTTGCCCTGTGCTTTCTTTATGCCTACTTCCTCACTGGTGAGAGATATATAAGGGCAGGGCTGCCCATAGACTTTAAACTGCTTTTCCAGGATAACAAAGGCAGTAATGAATCAAGCAACATTAATGAAGAGCAGTGAAATGGCACTCAGCCACCCTCCCCCCACCCAGCCCAGAGCAGTCACTAATGTTAATAGGACTGTGTGCCCCTGTCCTCCACACGCAGAGATCTCACATCACAGGAAGCATCAGGCAGCTCTCCTCACGGCACTGGGCTCAGCTTCACTCCTTCTGACATGTACCCTGCAGATCAAAGGTCAGAGCAAATAGAAAATCTCCATTAGTTACTCCTTAAGCAAATATTCACAGCAGTCATTGTCACCTGTTTCGGTTCAGTGACATGAACGCAGCAAGGCCAGCTAAAAGGAGGATGTTCTTCTAAAAAGATAAAAAAGAAAAAAAGAAGAAAACCAAACTAATTTTAAATTCAATAATGATAATTATGTGTTGCCTCAAAATGAAATTTTTAGTGCCTTTATATAATTAAATGAAAAGAAACAATCCCTGGATTCTCTAAGGATTTTTGTGAGAGCAGTCAGATATTTTGGAAAATTGATTTGGGTTGTTTTGTCACCCTCTTTTTTTTTCCTACATTAACAGGGTTGAGGGAAACTCTTGCACTAGTAATTGCAGAAACTGAAGTCTGTTATGAAAGAGACATTTATTCTAGTCACAGGCTAAGCTATTATTTTCTAAGAAATTTTACACATGAAAATATGAGGTTGCTTACATGCCAGGACAACCTCAGTTACTGCTGCTGTTCATCTGAATTATTGCCAGCTTTTGAACAAAGAACCCATAAACCAAAGTCCAGACTGAGGAAGAAACCCACATACAGGCCATGGCCATTTTGCTGTGCAGCTGATGCAACTCAAAGCCCAAGATATTTCCTGAGAGGAGCGGGACAAATCTTCATCATAGAGTCCCCAGTGCTGTTGAGGTGTCTCAGATCTGGAGCCAGGTGAAAGTTTTGCTGCTGGAGCCTATGCCTAGCATGAGCATTAATTCCTGAAGAGCAAAAATATTTCCTTTGAACTTATTGATAAGATGTCACCATAATGTAGATCTCAAAGACTTGTATTGTAGCTCAGCCAGTTATACTGTCATTCTTGCCAAAGTGTGCAATTATTGATATTGTTCTGCACTTTATGAAATAAAATACATAATTCTGAGAAATGGTAATTTTTGTCACGGTAATTTGGAAAAGTATGTTCATTAGTACAGTCCAAATTTGAATGACAGACCACATCTGTAAATTGGATACTTCCCAACTAATTAGAACATTTCTTCAAATATCATCTAAAGGTTTCATATGAGGGAGGAGGGTTATTACCTCCCAACAGGGAAGATATACTAGACCTGCCAAGACACTTACAAAGAATCTCTCTATATTAATACTGTATGTATGCTTGGTCTGTGATTTTTACCAGAGATAATCAGGAAGAAGGTGGTGAAGTGAATAAGAATAAGGTTCCCAAAGGGCCAGGAAGGAACAAGGAGAGAGGACCCCTGGCAGTAAGTGCAAAATGCAAATTGCTGCTAGAAAACACAAAGTCTAAGCAAAGGAAGGGAAAATTAAATACCAATGTGAGAAAAAGGAAGATACCAATGTGAGAAAAAGGAACATGCCTTAGGGGCTTCCATGTGGCATAAAAGAAACACAGAAAAGGTGGTAGCACAACTCAGAAGTGTACAGGAGGACAGGTATCCAAGCAGAGGAGATGAAGAGGAGAGGATGGAAAACAAAATAAAAAATTGCACAGGGAGAGGGAAACTAAAGACCATAAAAAAAACCCCAAAAAAACACCACTACCAACAAAAAAACCAGAAAACCCCAGAAGTGTGTGAATCACAGGAGAGAAGGAAGAAAATAAAAGTAATGGAGACAAATGGCCAATCAGTATCAGCAGAATCATGAATCACCAGAGCTATAAACCATTACAGCACCAAATCTGTCTGGTTTTGCACAATGTGTGGGTATCTCAATAAAAGTACTGGCAGGAGATCATTATGCCAAAGGAGCCAGGTTCATCTTTTACATGACTCCAGTGAACTTGCTAGATTTGTGCTTGGGCTGAAATGTCCCCGAGGAGATCAGTTGCTCAGGAGACTTCAGATCAATAAGAAAAAGGGTGGATAATTGATATGGCAGTTAATAAATGGGGATTTTATGGTAATAACAATGATCTCTAGGTAATTAAATCATCTGTATGGCAGCAAATCAACAGCAGCAGATGACTGTAACAAACCACAATGGATTATCCTAGAATGAAATATAAGAAAATTATACTCCTTTCAAATTCTATTAGCCACAAACAATTAAAATGACCCCAGACAGAAACTGGACACAGATGTTTAAAAGAAATTAAATGGCAAAGTAATTAAAAGCAAGTGGATGTAGCAGTAGTCAGGTTATCAAAAGTGACAGACCGGACAAGTGGTCTAATATGAAATTTGAACGGTTCACAAGAGAGGAGAAGTCGGAAGGGCGAGGGATGTGGGTCAGCACATCACAGCAGACACAGGACAGGCCCTACAGGCTCTGCTGCCAAGAGCTGTAGGAAACATAACTTTGTTACCACAACCACTACCTGTGCTGGGTGCCAGAGGTATCCAGGTGAGTGTGCAAAGATAAGTGGGTTTGGTGACTCCCTGGCACGGGTGATGCAGTATTTGGCACAGAAGGATTGCCAGGGCAGGTGGTGTGGCTGGCAAGGGCCTGGGGTCCTTTTGCATTTCCCTCTGCAATGCTGACATCCTGGGTGCTGGGTGCCACACAGGGCCACCCCTGGAAACCAAAAATTATTTCTGGGAGGGTGGGAAAAACACTGGTCTCCTCCCTCTCTCTTTCACTGAATAGAGCTACTATTAGGCCAGCTTTAACAAACATTTTTTCCCAGTTAATGTTTTTACTAAGAAAATTTTCTGAGATCTTTGTGCTTTACTCTCTCAGACTAGCGAATAGTGAACACATATGGATAAATCCTTATGTAAATCATGTGTGTCCCCAGTACAGTTCCCATGGTAGCAGTTTTCAGGCTCCGAGGGCAGTGGATGCTCAGCTCCAGCCCTGGCTCCATGCGAAGCTGCCTGCATTCACCCTGAGGTGCAGCTGGAACAACCATCCTGCTGTGCCTTCCCCTCAAAAACAGAGTCGGGTGTCATAGGATCATTAAGATTGGAAAAGACCTCTGAGATCCTCAAGTCCAAACATTAACCCAGCACCACCATGTTCACCACTAAATCATATCCTCGAGTGACACATCCACTGCATTAAAATGTATAGGCTTAAAGAACGAGTTGAGAGGATTTTTCCCCATTGTTAAATATTTCATATCCATGGTAATAAAAGTGTGCCATTTCTGGCTCCCTGTAAATGTGCCAAGTCACCAACTTACTGACAAGTGTGACAGACACTTTCATTGCTGTAGTTAGTGCCATTCCTGTGTGAGATGGAAAGCCATCCCACTGATTGTGGAAGGATATTTAAAGGCAGCCAGCAGCGCATGCCAGTGCTAAAATACCTCAAGGTAAAGACACTAATGTGATTTGGAAGTTTAGAATTACCTTTGCCTCCTTCAGAGCAGAGGTTTGCTGAAAGTTTTACTATCACTTCAACCAGGACAGTACCCTCCCCATATGTGCTAGTGTGGATATCAAACCTATATTTTCATTGTTCTCAGAGAAATTCAAATCACAAAGTGACTGGGTAACAGAGGCAGAGCTATTGCTTTTCTTCTGACTGATATGTGAACTGAATTGTAACGGATTCCTAAAATGAAATAAATTATTTAAAACTACCTGCAATGTTTTCTACTGAATTAAATAGTCATATCAATCCTTTTTGACATGACAGAGAGAGCAGGGTTGAGGTTTGGCCGGGACAAGGAGGGAGGAGGAGAGAAAAACGCATAAATATATACTGTTAGTTTGATCCAAAGAGTTTTTTGAGGTAGCAAGTAAACTGAAACATTTCTTTGCATTTTCCTCTTTGTATGTTTTTGTTCCACAGCACAGATTGATAACCACATGGATACAATTTATAGTAATATTTTTTATAAAGTGGAGGGCCTAGAATTTTTTCTTGAAAATTAGAAACATCTCTAATGCTGGACATTTTTCCAAGGCAAATCTTTTTCTGAAAAGATAATTTGTTGATTCACATTTTTTGTCTCTGTCTGGTACTTCCCAATGAATACCTCTGTATTTCTTTCAGCTTTTTCATCATCTGAACCCAGAAATAAGCTCCTACCAGCTGAGGAACCACAGACCACCTCAGCGGCATGTTGCAATTCTTTCTGTGTTCAGTGTGCTCCTGTTGGAGTCTGACTCTGCTTTTGTGTTTGCATGCACATGCTCTGCTCCCAGCCATGGGGTATTTTTGGCTGCAGGCAGTCAAGTATTGTGGTGCAGAGCCACAAACCTCCAGAGATTCATATTGGGACTAAAAAACAGGAAAAGAGGGCAACAAGATGGTGGATGCCAAGCAGCATGGTCCAATTGCCCAAGAGATGTGCCTCTGAGAGCTGGGTGATATATCCTGGTTTAGAGAGCCTAGACACAGGTTGTGAGTAATAGTACATATTAATAAAGATTTTTTTTAATCTTTCTATTAATAAAGATGATTTTTTTCTCAACAGTATCTGTATTTCAGTCTTTGTCTGCTAGCTATTCATGCAATCTATTCCTACCACGGGCAGGTCTCACCGAGGCTCTCAAACCTTCACTGTCTGCTCCACAGGAAATTTTCCCCCCAGTTTATCTGGGCATTGCCTGTGTAGAGAGTTGTTTTGATGGAAGGCGATCTATAAGCAGCACTACCTGGAAGAAATAAAGGCAAATAAACTACTCATAGCAGAAATGAAGGAACCTCTTACTAAAATCTGAAGAAAGCTTCAGTGAAGGCATATCAAAGGATGGGTCTGTCTTTGCCGTAATGGCACACTCTATTTCACAAAGACAGAAAAGAAACAAAGCTGACAAGCTAAATATTTCTCTGATATCTTTAGTAGCTCCAAGGCTGATGGCACATTTTGATTTCAGATCCCTAGAACACCTAGAAGGTGTAGACCTACTGCCAATTGATTTTGGAGTGATAAAGGGAGAATTATGAAGTTTATGTGCTTGCAATTAAGTGAATATCAGACCTGCTAGGACAAAAAATCAGAAGCATTAGTGTAGGACTCTCTAATATGTTAAGTTTAAGAGTCAAACCCAAAAAGAGTATTTTTGAAACTTTTAACCTCCAGGTGGGCCATCAAACTTTCCCAGTGGTAGCTGGACATTGCTCCCACTGAATTGAGTGGAAATAATCTTGTTGTGTAAAGCAGTTCTGAAAAATTGCAGCCCCAGAGCTGCTTTTCTAATAAATACAAGCAAATTTAAAGTAATTTTTAAAAACTGATCCCATTTAATTTAATGGGAAAGGATGACCCATTTGGAAACAATCTAAAGAATCTGCAGTAGATAAACAACTCTACAGGGCTTCCTTTAAAATTTCATAAGCAAGACTGTCATAGCTTTTATTTAATTAAATTAAATTTTAAAAATACTCTTTTATACCACCATAAAGCACTACAAGAATCTCCAGATTCCAGCTGAGAATAATTTAATTTCCTCAGATAAAGGCTGCCTTTTCCAGATTTCCTTTGAAAGTGTAAGAATCACAGACACCATTAATGCTTAAAGAAGGCTATCAACACTCTTAGAAAGGGATTCTAGTGCTAGGTACAGTCATAAGGGTCTCCAAATCATACAGCTTTTCCTACCTTATGTGACAGACAGCCCATAGCAGCTAATATTAATGGGAAAGAAGGATTAAAATCTCTTTTTTTCTCCTTTACTATGAAATCTATTCTTGTAGCACCCATTCAATTTACAAGTATTTGAATATTGCATAATGAAGAATCCCCATCTTTTCAACTCCACTTGTTCAATTAGTGTTCTTTTTGTAGGACTGATGTGTACAACAAAGAAAGGAATAAAAATAATTATTAATAAATGGGTTTTCATTATTTGGTCTAGTGGAATCCATTTGGCTGATTATTTTGAAAATGCCAAATTCAATTTTTTCATCTGAAGTGACAAAAGCAAGATTTCACAAACCCAATATCAGAAGAAAAATAAAAATACTAAACTGGAAACATCCAGAAAATGACAGAATTTTCTTATTTATTTGGATTACACTTTTGCCTGGTGGATTCAGCCAAGTTGAAGTTCACATTGCATGCTTTTCCAAAGCAAGAACACCAGCTCATGCTTGTCTGGTCATAGCAGAAAAGATGGTTTAATACAGGTCTTGCAAATCAAGCACAGAAATTTGACCAAAAGTGCAAATCACAGCAGATTACCATTGCTGTGACAAATACATGACAGGTTTTATGAGTTTGGATTCAAGGGTTTTCCCAGACTACTTGGTTTCCATTTTTGCCTTAATGTGCCTCTTTGTTGTTGAGACTTCCTCCCCCTGCCCCTGCCTCTGCTCTTCAGTCTCAAATTATGTCTTTGCATTTTTTCCTCATGTGTTTTCCTACTTCTGCCTCCAATGCTGTTACAGCCTTTTATACCTATCTTTCAAGGGTGACTTGCTTTCATGCATCAGTGAAACGGAAGATTTCTTTTTGGATGCCATTTTAAAGCATGAATCTTTAGCTTAAATATAACAACTTCCTGAAGTGTAAATGCTTTAATAGCTAGTAAGTTCCTCAGCAGAAACCTGAAGATGTGAATGCAGCAGCTCACAGACACAAAGGGTTTAAGACTAAGTCCCAGTAAGTTCCACTAAGATACACAGACACACACAATAGTAATAATAACAGTAATAACAATACAAACAACAACAAAAACAACTTGGCTGAACATACAATTTTCTCATTTAGGATTTAGAACTCAGTCACTGGACAAATGATGCAGATGTAAAAAAAGAAATCTCAGAGGAAGGATCTTGATAGGGCTAATAGCCATGCTTACAGGTTGTGTATTCATGAAACACCAGGGGATTTAAATCTTCATGAAAATATTTGTGAGGTTGAGGCCTTGTTATGAAAGTTTGTGATTACCAAGATATTTATAGATGTTAAAATTCAGAGTTTAGCAATTTGATATACTACTTCTGTTCGTAATAAACAATTGTGATTGGTTTTGCAAAGCTACTTAAATCTTAATGTGACTTTAAATCCTTGGGAAAACATCAAAATACCACATGCTATTTCTTGTCGATTTCAAGCTGGTTCTAAATCTCCAGTCTGCTGGTGGGACTATTCCAGGAAGAAATTGCAGGTCATCTCTCTTTTATGAAAAATTAAGCTCAAAATGCTCCATTTTTAGAGAATTACTGCGGAAAACTCCTTTGCTGATTAACCATTCACATTATTAGATCCTACTATATGAAGGCTTTTAAGTACAGACTGTTTTTTATGGGACTTCAGTAGATGTTTGAAGTTGGTTGTATAGTTATGTAAAAACACAAAAGAAATGCAGATGCAACTTTCTTAAAGGTGGTTTTCTTATTTTGGCAGTAGTATAAATATGTCCTAATTGGATTGGTGATTAGCAGCCCACTGCCGCAAAAGTGGAACGTGAGCAAACCAATTTACTGCTTGAAGGGGTATGCCCATCTTTCTGTAGATAATTTATACACTTTTTCGTATGAAATTTAGCCACCAAACCAGTGAAAATGTTAAGTACCTGTTTGGTATTTGCAGAAGCCAAGTATGGGCTATCAATAGCAGTTGACATTATGCTGCAGTGCTATCCATATTGCTGCATGTTTAATGCCACCCTCTAGTTGTGTATGGACTTACCTGCGTTAGCAGCAATTATCTTTGCACACTTGTTACTGGGGGGATGACCTCAGAAAACTGAAAGGTGAAAAAGAAGGACCCCATCCCCTTTAATGCAAACTCAAAATCTAGGAAAAACACCAGAACAAGTACATAAAAGCCATTTTGAAACATCTGCAATGTAATAAAGTGGGGAAAAATAGTTTCGATGAATTTTTGAAGACAAATTGAGGCCCAAGAAGACACAGCCATTCTGGCAAAGTAGCTGTCCTGTTTGAAAGCTGAGAAGGCATATGTGACACACCTGAACTTGGTAAGGCTTTTGACATAACCTGCATGATAGTCCTGGAAATGCACTGATCAGGTATTACCTAGATGCAACAGCTGTGTTAATGGGCAGCTGAACCACTCTGCTTATTAAATAGAAAGCTATGTGTCTCTGTCAAAATGCCAGGACATCTCTCTTGGGATTCCACAGCTGACGTATTCTGTTTTGGCAATATTCTTTTCTTAGTCTGAGTAATAATTTTACATGACATCAGACTGCAGTGGGGGAAGAAGTATAATGTTCCTTTTGGAGAATTGAGTCTGACTTTAAAACTGTCTTTATAAACTAAAGATATTTTTTCAAACCAACAAGCTGAAAAGACAAAATGCTTCATGTAGGAAATAGAAACATGTAGAAATACCCGACAGGGAAATATGGCATGACAGCACTACTTCACAAAAGGCCGTGGCTGTGCTATTGAGGTATCAAATGGGAATAATTAAGGAATATGAAACTGTCACAAAAGAAACCAGATCTTGTTCTTGCATATATTAATGGTCAGTGGCATGTGGAAGATAGAAGAAAGCATTATTTTATATTACAGCTTAAAGTATAGTCTGATGTCTAGTTCTGAATATTATACTTCAGGCAAGAGGCAGCTGAATCAAAGATACTCTAGAAGAGAGACACAGATGTTACATAGGATTTAATAATTCCAAGGAAAAACAGAAGGAGCTGGATTAGTTTAGTTAAAAAATGTTATATATGAAGTTTTGTTTTATTGGTTTTTGCACATTTTGATTGTTCCAAGGAGTTAATTAGTTCAAGTGGATAATTAAGAGGATCTATTTTAATTGTGATGTTGAAAGCTATACTTTTTGAAAGTTATCTCTAAAAGCCTACTGTCTATAATGTTTAGTGTTTTTGAACCAGTTTTTACAGGATTCAAGCCATACATAAGTTGTGTCCTTCAAAAGATATTTAAAATCCCAAAATGTTCAGTTTTATACCCTCCAGGTTATTGTACTCTTGTTCTCAGTGTCACCCCTGTGGATTTGTTGGATTTTTTAATGCTCTTGAATGTGTTTAATCATTAGTTTTGCATTTTAAGGGGGATTTCTAAGATCTCTAAAGGCAGCTTCGAACTGCCACTTTCCAGCCACTCCACCCTTCTCGTAACTGGGCTC